>MKYO02025671.1:106130-294599 GCA_002013955.2 Citrus medica
ATAATAATAATAATAATAATAATAATAATAATAATAATAATAGTAACTTATAAATTATAATATTATAATATAAAACATAATTATTTATAGCCTAATCTAATATTGTATGAAACACAAGGTAATATTATATATAATCCAATTTTATCGAATCCGATGGAATTTAATTCAAGTTACTTAAAAGCCCTAAAGCTAATTATATTTTTTCAGTGCCTTGCGTCGCTTCAGCTTAAACGACGCCGTACAGGTGCACTTTACTTGCGTAAGCGTGTCTTATCGGCGGCCGCCTTTGTCAGTTTTCCACTTCATTGTCTGCCTCACCCCGCATTTCTCCATGGCGGACAAGCCTCTAACTGGTACTTCACTTCCTAAGCTTGAATTTTTTTTCTTTTATTTTCGTAGCTATTTATTTATACAAATGATTAATGCAGAGGGGATTCTTGAGCAATTGAGACTTGGAATTGCAAAATTCGAACTTGTCTCTTCGCCTGTTGCTTCAATTTCAAATCCAAATTCCCAAACATGTCCCACGGCGTTCCAGAGAGACAGCAATCATTTATTCTTCGCAAGAATTGGACCTCCACTGTGAGTTCTATTTTTCCTTGTTAAAAGGAAAAAAAAAATCTTAAGGACTCATAAACTTTGAACTTGTCCACATTTGTTGCAATTTAGCGGTTTCGTTTAATGCTACTGGAATTGTTTTGGCTAATTTTCAAGATTAAGTTGTATTTGATGTACTAAAAAAAAATCATAAGTGATTGTATGTAAAGTTCTACAATTTAGTTCTGAAAATTAGACTTTTTCTTAATTTTAATCTATGATATATTCCATAAATTTTGGTTTTTAGAGGTGGTGGCTCGCCAGCGATGAAAAAGGTTGAGCGTTATTCAGTTCAGAGAGTTACTGGGGATGGACGCTGTCTATTTAGAGCACTGGTATCTCTTTTGCTTTTAACTTTTTGGTGGTAAATAAAATTCCCATTCATGGTTCGTCTGTTTGATTTGAGCAAAGCTACTGTGTTGATTTTTATTTTTTATTTTTTTCAATTACATTTTGCTTGTTATTTAGTAATTTGTAAAAATTGAACTTAAACCTTGCCTCAAGGATATATTTTTTATTGCCTTCTGAACTGAACCTTAATTGATGAATTAGGTCAAAGGGATGGCTTTAAACAAGGGTATCGCTCTTAACTCACGGGATGAGAGAGAGGATGCGGGTACGTTTGGATATTTTTATTTATTTCCTCCGATGTGAATGTCAATCAATAATTATTTAATATGATCCTACCTGATCATTTTATATAACATTTCAATGGATTTTTCATTCTTTGTGTTTAGTGCGTGCGCATCATTTGGCAACTAGGGAATGTTTCATTTATAAATTGTGTAATTGAGTGGGATTGATGGAAGATTTTTTTTTTTTCAATTCAATGGTTCTCTCTCTCTCTCTCTCTCTCTCTCACTCTTTTTTTTTTGGTGATATCATTCAATAGTTGTCTTGAAAGGAAGAACTTTGGCAATTTATCAATCTTTTTCTCTTATGCATGGCTTGCGTAGAATGAAGACTTCTGCTTGGATTAGTTTTTAATCTGTTTTAATTCAATGAGAAACTTGAGCTGTTGGAATGATTATGTCTACTCTTTTTTAAAAAAAAAATCTAAGGTGGCGTTTGTTTTTTTATCTGAAATCTGAATAGACCTGAATTAGTCTGAATTCTGAATAGGTCTGAATATCTGAATCTGAATAATATGTTTGTTTTTTCGTCTGAATCTCGAAAAATAAGTATTAAGTTGTTTGTTTTTTTCAACTTAAAAAGCTGAAAATATGTACTTTTACATTTGTATCCTTATTAAATTTGAATGTCAAATAAATAATATATTAAATACCACAATATTTTAACATTTATAAGTAAAACTATATTCAAGTGAATACATAATTATTTTAGAATTTTAATATATAAAATACCATAAATTTTAAATTTTATCGTATATAATATAAGAAAGAAAAAATATGGATATTTTTATGTGGGGTAAATATCTATGGGTGAGTTTTGGGATAGACATGAAAAATAAATTATAAAACAGGGATATTTTTGACATTAGCAAGTAATTGACTTAATTCAGATTTCTCCATTAAGTAAAAAGCCAAAAAAATTAGCTTATTTTATTAAGTCAAAATTATCTAAAAATTCTCATTAAGTTATAAAAACAAACACCTCTAATTAACTTAATTAATTAAGTTAAGTCACTTTAAGTTATTAAGTTAAAAAACAAACGCCACCTAAGAAATGGTTCTGATCAGCTCTGAGTTCTGGGTACTTCGCTTTTCCATGTTTTTTTACAAATGCAGATGACTTGCGAATGGCTGTAAAGGAGGTTATATGTGACAGTGGTAGTGAACGCCGACAGTATGAAGAGGCATTAATTTCAATTACTATTGATGAGTCCTTAAAACGGTAAGTCTTTGATCTTATTACATATCTTGAAAGTTATTTTATTTCTTTGTATTCGGGAGTATACTTTAGCCTCTAGTTATTCTTGAATCTGTTCAACATACTAATTTACGTCTTTCTACAGTTACTGCGAGCGCATTGGAAGATCTGACTTCTGGGGAGGAGAGTCAGAACTACTGGTTAGCACCTGTTAAATGCAAATTTGCTTTTTCCCTTCCCTTCCTTCCCTTCATCAGTGGTGATGACCCTTTTTTTAATTACTTTTCACCTTGTTTGGTAATTGCTCAAGAAAAATATAGAAGTATATAATTTTGTGAGCTTGCAAGATTGAATTTGTAGAGGTGGCAGTTGGGTGACTAAAACCAACCGTTCTGAGGATAGCTAAAGCCTTGGATACGACTAGTGTTCGTTCTTTTGGTCATGGAGCATTGGTGCTCTAGCTCTGAGATGATTTATACTGCCTTATCTTTTAGGGTGATTAAGATTGACGTTTCCAACCAACTGCACAATAATCCATCTCATCATGTTTGTATAAGCTTCTGTCTATTTCTTTGGTTATTGAAATGCATAACTCTTTTGGCTGATGTTGATGCATTGAACATCTTTTGTTATTTTTACAAATGTGTAGAAGGTGTTATGGTATTATTTTTTCAAATGAAATGGCAGAAAACTACCATTGGAGTTTTAATTTATTTCTTACGACAAGCAATCTGTAGCCACGATCTATGTATTTGTATCTCTTTTCCTCTATTTGCATATGAATGTGTTTATTTGCATGCAATGATATATTGATGCTTCTGTGTGAAACATCGAATGCTGACCACTCATCATGAATTCTAACTCAGGTGTTGTCGAAATTGTGCAGTCAGCCAATTGTTGTTTATATACCGGAGCATGAGGTATGGGGACTATTCAAAATTTGAATGCTGATTTAGTTGCCATATTTCAGCTTGACCTAGTCAGTGTGAAGTGACTTTCTTTCTGCTTTCCTTTTAATGAATTGTCTTGATTAAACTACGAGAACTAGTTTTACAACTGCTGAAAAAATTCCATGGCCAATGATTGTGATTGTCCTTACATTGCCTTCTGTGCATCCAATCAGCTGTATGTATAGAAACTAAGAAAGGTTGTTGAACTTTAACAAGTCCAATTGTATATTGGCTATGAGAGGGTATGGGACTATGGGTCCATTGAATTCTGGATGATGTTTAATGAAGAGTAGTCCAGTTCTGTTTCCTTTGTTTCAGCTGCTGATCCCCTTGCTTCCATTGTCATTGCTATTCAATTGCTCAGGATTAAGAGCATATGACTATATTCATCACATGCATTGCTTTGCCGCCCCCAGAGTGAACAAAATCAATTCTTCATAATCTTTTTCTAATTTTAGTTAGTCTTTACTCTTTATAATTACTCCATTTGAATCTTGACGGTTGTCTAATTATAGGTTTTCTTGTGTCATTGCAGCATAGAGGCGGTGGAGGGGGCTCCAGTTTTATTCCCATTGCAGAGTATGGAGCCGAGTTTCGAAGAGGCTCAAGAAATGGAAAGCCAAGGAAAGTAGTGAGGCTTCTGTACAGTGGTAGAAACCATTATGACCTGCTTTTCTGAGATTTTTCCCTGCTCAGAAGCTAAAGGAGCCATACTGAGAAGATCATCCCATTTTGTATTTGCATTAAAAATATAGTATTTTTCTTAGTACACTTGACCACTTGAATGCAGAATGTTGCATTTTTCTAATTTCTGTGATGCAGAGCTGGAAACTGTTAGCTATCTTTTTCTCTCATTGCATCTATATTATATCATAGGCGTTATCTTTTTTATAATAATAATAATAATGGCCAAATGCCAAAACGCCAAACAACTCCTACTACTAAAGTATATACCTGAAAAGAAAATTATCTCTGCATCACTTTTTTTTTTGTTATATGTTCGTCTAGTCACTATAAAATTTTGACATATGTTTTATATTACTTTTACTTTTAAATTTGCATCAATCAACCATCTTGACATTAAAAAATGATCATTTTATCCCTAAATAAATTAAAAGATCATTTTGTTTTACAAAATTTTGAAAAATAAAAAATTATAATTCTAAAAATATTTTTTAATTTAATAAAATAAATAAATCTTAAATCAAATATGTTAATTTATTGTAAATATAATTTCATTTAAAAAATATCATGTTAATTTTTTGTAATCATAATTTCATTTAATTTGTATAAGAAATCTTCTTAATATTAATTATAGGAAAGTTTACAATAATTATAGGGAGCTTTTCTCTTCATATTAATTTTTGTAAACTTTTCTGTACTTAATTTAATTACAAAAATTAAATGAAATTATAATTACAAAAAATCGTAATTACAAGATGTTATTTTTTATAATTATAATTTCATTTAAAAATTATCATCTTAGATTTTAACATTTATTTATTTTATTGAATTTAGGGGTATTCTTATAATTATAATTTTTATATCTTTTAAAATTTTATAGAAATTTTATAGAATAAAATATTTTTTTAATTTATATAGGGGTAAAATAGTTATTTTTAATGTCAAAGTAGTTTATTAATATAAATTTAAAAACAAAAGTGATAGAAAGTATATATTAAAATTTTATGATAGTTAAATATATATATATATATATATATAATAAAAGAAAAATAGTAAAAAAATAATTCTCCTACTTGAAAATAATTATATTGTCCAATTTTTACTTTAATTGGATAGCATTTTATAAGGGGAAAAAAATAGCTAATTTATTTTTTTAATTTAAAAGGCACTTTTATTACGTTCCTTCCAAAAAAAACACCCAATTTTTATGGAAAGGAAAACAGTATGGAGGAAAAGCGCCTCCTTCACTGCTTGCAAGTTGGCTAGTCTGAAACCCTCAGTACGTGTTCTCAATGACTCCTTACTTTCTTCAAGTCACGCCAAGCAAAGCAAACCCCGATTATATATTTATATTTATTTAATGAATAAAATTATAAATTATTTTCCCTCATCTTCCTCTTCTCTCCATCGAACATTCGAAACTGAAAAACCTTTCCTAAGAAACCTGCCGTTACAATAATATCGCAAATAGAAAAAAAAAATCTAGGTTTTGTTACCTGGTGCACATAAGAGTTTGTTTTTTTTATTAATGGAAGGGGCGAGCAACGGAGGGATGTTGTACCACGAGGTACAAGAGTCGAAGCTATGCGCGGTGCATTGCGTGAACACGGTGTTACAAGGTCCGTTTTTCTCGGAGTTCGATTTGGCGGCGCTGGCTTCGGATCTCGATCGTAGTGAGCGCCAGGTGATGCTCGAAGGTCGCGTCCCCGCTGCTTCCTCCGGCGATTTCCTCACCGAGGAGTCTCATAACGTCTCTCTCGACGGCGATTTCAGTATCCAGGTGCTCTAAATGTGTTTTAATTTTTTAATAATCTTATATTAGCAATAATCTATTCTTTTATGAATTGAAACTTGAAATTAAAATATAACAAAAAAAAATGTATATTTAAGAACATTTTCAGAATTATATTTATAGTTTAACAAGTTCCAATGAAAAGAAGTACACTTTCTCACTGTGACCAGATCAAAAAAATTGAAAGATTTAGTACTTTCAGAAAGACTGTATGTGTGTGAAATACACTATGCATTCGTAATTAGTAATTCAGGATTGTTTTAGTATTTGGTAAGTGATATTCATGAGCAAACATTAGTTCTATAATCATTAACCCAAACTTTCCGTGTACGATCCTCCTATCAGACTTAGCAATTAAATGAACTATTACTTTAGTCGCCAGATTTGTAAAACAAACAAATGCGGTCACTTACCTGAAAGGTCAATCCAAATATTTTACCAAATTTGGATAGTTTATGAAAAATCCCTTTATCTTGAGATTCAAAATCATCTGAAGCTTACTCTTGAAACATCACAACATGTGAATTGAGAAACTATAGGGTCAACAGTCAAAGTTGGATAATTCTAATTGAATGACCAATGATTATTATGCCTTCAAACATTCTACACAATCTACAAACACTAGCAATAAGTTTCTTGACTATTCCAAGTTGTTGCTTAGCACTACTAACCCAATAGATAACTAAACCAACAATTCAATAAATGAGAGCATTTCTGCCTTCTCAATATTATCGTAGTTTCTCCTTACAGAAAAACTTTTTAACTGTTCAGTTATATCCTTAAGAAGGATAGAGAAGAGAAATGGTTATATGTTAGTTAAATATTATATGTTTTACATTGGAGTCGTTGCCTACATATCTCTACCTTTTTATGGAAAGAAGTAAAGTATAATTTTTTTCCCTTTTCTTTCCTATTATGTCTTTCCAACAAATAGGAACTGTAATATCTGAAGTTGGTGGTCTCAAGAGGACTTAGACTTTCCCTCCTACAAAAGAAAGAGTTTGTCTGATTTTCATTTTCTTTTGTTGGAACGTTAAGAAGATTAGGAAGAAAGAAGTGGCTACATTAGTTTCTAAAAGGATCATGTAAACGTGCTGAAATAAAATAAAAGCTACAATTTTATTCACTCAAAATTTTTGAAAAGTTATTTTTCAAACTTCAAATCTTTTTCCTCAGTCTTTGCCCAATCTAGCCTAAGGAAAGGAGAATTGATGAGTTTGTTGTGAAGGTCATTTAAACATTCAGTGATAAATACTATTTAATTGTTTCTTTTTTGGTAGCCATACTACGAGAGCTTATTTATTCTCAATGCTATTTCAGATTTGTTGTTTACTTTTTCATGTAAAATATTGTAGTGGTGCTTTTTGATAGTTCATGTTAGCATATCAATTCAAAACATACCAGGAGTCGTTAATTTGTTAAAATTCACATTGAACTGTGTTTGTAGTGACATTAATCTGTGGAATGCATAGATGCGTTAAGTGCACGCTGCTTTGTGTAAACTGGTAATATTGCCTGTTTTATGTGTAGATATCTACATTCACTGTTTAATCATCCATGACTGACTGCAGGGATGGACATTGGTCCAATGTGCTGGTATTTGTTTTATAATGTTGCCTGAAGGCAAGAACGGAAGAAACTGAGACTTGAACCTGTCATTTCCATTACCCAATTTTTGGGATCAGCTGTAATGTTCCAAAATCTCTTATGGGAAAGTGATTTAATATGATAAGTGGAAGTTAATGTCCCATATGCGATTTGACTTGTATCTGATGGTCATCACTTAAGCAGCACCTCTCTAGGAGATAACTGTTTTCTGATAGATGATGATAAGATGTGCCTCCTTATAGATGCATCATGTGCATTGGATTTTGCACTAATTATACTGATGCAATTGGTAATCAAGTTACTAGCAGCAACGATGCGTTCTTCATGCTAGTAGCCTGTGTAAAAGGCCTTCAAGCCCAAGCCGGAGGCTCTTTTGAACAGTTATTTTCCATTGGGGTATATATAAAACATGACATCTGTCTTAACTTTACAATATCATGATGGAAAATAGCAATAAATGAGTAGTATTTATATACCACATATGGATAATAATTCATGTTAGGACACCTACACATAAATGAACAATATTTATCTTGTTTGATTCTGTCTGTCTCTAGTAATTGGAAAATTCATTTTCAGGAGGTGTTGGCATGTTGCCTGTCAGAGTTAATTATGATACAAGAAATATGAATATTTTGCATGTTGTTACAGATCTTTCGGATTATCAAACTGCATGAGCACATTTTCTACATTCGCAGGTGGGCATTGCTCGGTAACATTCATAAAACTGTACTACTTATAGTTTTTGGTGAAATTTCTTTTTTCAGGTTCTGCAAAAGGCTTTAGAGGTGTGGGATCTGCAAGTTATTCCCCTTAACTGCCCAATTGCTGAACCTGCCCAGATTGACCCTGAGCTAGAAAATGCGTTTATCTGTCATTTGCACGACCACTGGTTCTGTATCAGGAAAGTGAATGGAGAATGGTATAATTTTGACAGTCTTTATGCAGCCCCAGAGCACCTCTCAAAGTTTTACCTGTCAGCCTATCTGGATTCGCTAAAAGGCTTTGGCTGGAGTATTTTCATTGTGAGGGGAAACTTCCCGAAAGAGTGCCCCATCTCATCCTCTGATTCTTCCAATGGTTATGGGCAGTGGCTTTCTCCTGAAGATGCGGAGAGGATTACCAAATCATGCAACACAAGAGAGGGCCCAAAGAGAATCAAATTGACTCAACAGCATTCTGATCCATTTCTTTCTGCGGAGGAGGCAGATAGGCTTTTGGAGATGGAAGATGAGGACTTGAAGGCTGCAATAGCTGCGAGTCTGTTGGATTCTTCCCCAGCTAAGCCTACTGCGGAAGCCAGCAGCACCACAGCAAGCACCCTGGAAAATGAAAAAGAAATTAGCAAAGAGAAAACTGCACAAGAAGATTAATTCCGTTCATACATTTATCTGCTGGTGGAATTGTATGTAATAATTGATGCCAGAGAAGATGTGAACTTGGATATGTATCCTTGACGTAATGCATTTTTTGTTTATATACATTCATTATTGTACTTTGTCAAAAATCTAAACTAACATTACCAAAAACTTCTTTGAGAAATGACATTTCAGCTTCGCAATTGTTGGATAGGTGCGTATGGATTTCTGGAAAAAGCTTCGGAGTTGCATGCCGGCTTTATATGGCACTTTTTGCATCTTATTCTTGTTAACGTCTACCTTAGTAAAATTATACAAGCGTATGAGCCGATGAGTTGCGCCCAACTGACTGCTTAATCAGAAAGTCTTATATGGGACATCGCTAAGGGGAAGGCTTAACAGAATTACATTAAAGGCCGGTATTTTACTGCCAATTACCGTGGCACTGGCCTTGAAATGTCCAAAACCAAAAGGTATCGGCCCTTCAGTGCCTCTCTGTTAAAGCCAAGAATACCCTCGATGAATCCAATAAATATCACCTATCGACGAAAATACCCACCTTGAGTGAAGAAACAAGCTCCTGCGAAATTTAACTTGAAAAATGAAAATGTAAAAGAATAAGAAAAGAATGATAGAAAGATTAACCGAAAGCAGCCCACGTACGTACAGCAGAGGAATTATTTCTTAGAATTTCTTTCATTCAAGACTGTCTTGATGACATACGCGTATAGAAAGTATGTATTATATAAATTATGTTGATACAAGATTTAGGTTTGCTCGTTTGAGACCAGAATCTCTCCACAACACTTAAATTTATATTTGATTGGGGATGACTTCGCGCTGCTCCCTCTAGACGAGCAAAGCTACGAGGCTTGCTGCTTTTCCTCAACAAACTCTTGACCTCACAAAAACTAGTTAGAGCACGCTAGGGGTTTTTCCAGCGTAAACCATCCGACGCTCAAATCAGCAATTTAGGTTTACTTTGAAAAAACTTTGTCACTGATCCTGTGTCTTAGTGTCTTAGTGTCCATTTTCTTAAAATTAATTTTGAGTGTCTTAGTGTCCAGCCTTTTTATCTTCTTTGGTTGCCCATTTTTATAGCCTTCATGAGAATTCGGCCCCCATGTCTCACGTTCGCCACTTCACTCTAGTCTCCGGTAGTGGATGCTTGAACGTTGTGGTTGTGGCTGAGTAAATTTCGTGTCCGAATTCTCAGAAAGTAGCACATGTTCTGTCAACTGCCGTGGATTGGGCCTGCCAACCTTAGCCCCAGCAGAAAATGTCCTTAGTGCCTAGCAGAGAACCTGCTCATACCATGGCCCCAGCAAAGGGTCTCCTCATCGACAAGCGGAAGACTCTTGCTCCTGGACGACACATTGCTCCTCGCCTAAGAAAAGGATAAATTCTCGTTTGAACATAGTTGGTCACGTGGTAATACACCTTCAAACATATTATAATAAGACTAATGTTAAGTTATATGCATGTACCTTACAATCCTCTTATATAAATAATGAGTGATGTAGACCTATTCACTATTTATGTGAGAAAATTATAAGTTACATATATGTATCTTAGGGGATAAATTAATTTTTTTACATAAATAATGAATGGTATAAATTTATTTATTATTTATGTGAAAAAATTATAAGTTACATGCACGTAACTTAGTGAATAAATCGATGAGGACAACAAAAGAGCAAAAAGCAAAGGACTAATGCTACGAGTAGTATTTCGCTTTTAGGCTGGAATCTGACTCCGCCAGCCATACCTTTCTTTTTCCAATAGTCATACATATAATCATATTTATTATATTATATTCGTGGGACAGACTTTAAACAGAAAATAAAAGTCAGAAATTAAAAAAAGGGTAAAAAGTTGTAAATATAAGGCTTAAGAGGACAGGAGCTACTAATTCATCAAAAAAAAAAAGTAAAAAGAAAAAAGAAAGAGGAGCTACTACTTTTCTCGTTTCTGAGAGATCATCAAAACTACTTGTTACACGGGTTTTAGAGATCTGGTCTGGATTCAAGATTCTGCTTTCAGTATCTTCTAAAATGGGTTCATCTTCCGATCGATTGTTTAAAAGACAAAGAACTATTCATGAAATCCTCGGAGGAGGTCTTGGTAAGTAAAATTTGATGATACCTTTTGGTTGGATATAAGTTTTTATATCAGTTTCAACATGAATTACACTCCAGAGAATGTGAGTTCGATTTTGCATTGATAGTTGCTGTGTTACAGAGCTTTCAAATTATATCTGCGTACAGATATATATGAATTGATGGAAATTTATATTTAGTCTAGTGACAATCTTTGATTTTTTTTCAGTTGATGGTTTGAGTGTTTGGTTCAGGAGTTGATGTTGATCTTTGTTCAAACTTATAACAGCTGCAGATGTGATTCTTTGGAGGCGAAAAAATGTAACTGTGGGAATATTGTTGGTAACATTAGCTGCTTGGGTGGTGTTTGAGAGATCTGGTTACACTTTGTTGTCGCTTGTCTCTAGTGTTCTACTACTCCTCATTGCCATTTTGTTTCTTTGGGCCAAAGCTGCTGCAATTCTTAATCGGTAACATGCTGGAAAATTTGTGCTTTCAACTGCATTTTTGGCTGTTCTTTTTGTGCCTTTCAATTTCCGAAGCATATTCAGATGTTGAATCATACTATAAACAGTATGTTGGCATTTTGCTTTTTAAATATTCATTCTTCTCTTGCATGCTTTGATGTTGTAGAGTATTTGGACCAAAAATGATCTCAATGTTAGGATGGCACCTTTGAGCCATGACCTACTACTTAAGTATTGATTGATAGATACGCGAGCCTAAGATAATGATTCACTTGAGGAACTGTAATGATTTTCTTTTACACTCCAATCTACAGAATGCATGCATAACTATCACTTCTACCAGAATAAACATAACTATTGGTTTTTCCTTTGTCAAAATTGTTGTAAAATTGCAACTCCATCATACTTTGCTCTCTCTCAAACAGGCCTGCACCACCCCTGCCAGAGTTGCATCTATCAGAAGAAATGGTAAATGAAGTTGCAGCTTTGATTCGCACTCGTGTAAATGATTTCCTCTCAGTTTCTCAGGACATGGCCCTGGGCAAGAACTCGAGATTGTTCTTCAGAGTAGCTCTATACTTGTGGCTGATCTCGTTTGTTGGTGGCTTGACAGATTTTCTTACATTAGGCTACACCAGTAAGTTCCAAGTTTCAATTGCATCACTTTAGTTTCCTTCTAAATATTACAAAATGTCTCTGGCCCCCAGAACTGAGTTTGGAACCTGAATTTTAGTTTACTTTTCCTCTGCTGCAGGCCTTGTTATTGTTCTGACACTTCCAGCCTTATATGAGAGATACGAAGATCATATTGATAAATATGCAATATTGGGCTACCGGAAACTTCGGCAGCTGTATGTGAAAATTGACGAGGAATTTGTCAGCAAAGTCCGGAAATGGATTTTGGAAAAGCAGAAACTAAGTTAATTCCTCTCTTTTTCTTCATGATTTTCTGATATTTTGTTTTTATTTTCGGAGAAGCTGGGGTGGGGAGTGTTAATGGAGTGGGCTTATTGGATTGTTTTCTTATTGAGCTTCAGGTTGTGGAGTTGGAGAATGTATGTATTAAAAAATGGTGTCTTTTGTTATCATTTTTGACATTTTGTAAGAGATTTTGACAGGAGAAATATAGAATTTAAGAAAAGGGAAATTATCAGCCATATACTTTTAAATGAAACTCGTATCAAAAGTGTTATAATATTTTTTAAGTGTATCACTCGTATACCCTAAGTTGAAAAAATACTTATGTCACCCACCAATCTGTTAACTTCCGTTGGAAAAAGTTAACATAATTCTGGCAAATTGACTATTTCGCCCTTGAAACTCAAAATGAGATAAAAATATAAATTTACTTAAAAAATTAACGTAAATTTTGAATACATAATTTTTTTAAATTTTGTTATTAACAATATATTTTTTATTAAAAAAATTTAAATTATTAATGGTATATATTATTAATAATTATCTGTAAAAAATATTTATATTATATCATAAAAAATTATTAACAACATATTATTTATAATTATACATATTATACCATAAAAAATTTCAGTTGGAGTTTGGAGTAGATTTTCAAAAATTTAGGTTAAATTTGGAAGAGTAGATTCAGTTGTAAAGTAATTTTTTTTTAGTAATTATTAACAATTATCTAATAAATAAGATGACATATCATTTTTATCAATATATATCATATGACATGTCCTTTTTTACTAGGTAAATAGGTTGACATGTCGTTTTTTTTTAAAAGACTATATTACCCTTATGATGTGCACGCTTGCTAACGGCAGTTAATGAATTTGTGGACGGCAGAAGTATTTTGTCAACTTTAGGATATACGAGTGATGTATTTAAAAAGTATTGTAGCAGATTTGATACTACTGTTATTTAAGAGTATCTAACTGATAATTTCCCTTAAGAAAAATCCAAATATACACAATTGGCAAGTGAATCTGTCTTCTAAAGCCAAAAATTGCATGACCAAAATTTATAAAGTTATATAAAAATTTTGCAGTGTATGTTAGCCCTAATTAGATTAAATTATTTTTTTAATACTTATTACACATCAGATTACTGTATTACACAGATATTTACAACTGCTATTACAACAGATCATTACACTAATATTTACAATCAAATATATAATTCAGACTTACATTATTACATTAAATTCTATGAAATAAATGTCCAGATAAATAATCCTTATAGACTAAGGATGTCTCTGCTCCACTCTCATTTCACAAGGAAAAAAGACTTACAAATTAACTCTACATAATTATACTTAATTGAAGAAGGTTGAGTCCATAAGAACTCAAACCATTGCCCTCATAATCATGTTTAACTTTAAGAGCAATGGTTCACCCCTGGGCTAAAGACCGAGTAACTAGATTAAATCATTAAATATACAAATAAAAACTGAACTCAGAGCAAAAACAAAAATATGGCCCATCGGTCAAACTGAATTGATCAACGCAATGAAGTTTAAAAGAATTACATGCCAGAATGCCCAAAAAAGTTTGTAATTTCCTACTCCTGGCTACTTCCAAAGCCATCACGATTCTCATGCGGCCACCCGAATCCCGGACTCTCACGGACCATATCACCAGAATAGTACTTACCTCTTTTGTGCTGTGACATGTGAGACTGTGGTGGTGGTCCTGGTGGCGGCGGAGGAAGTGACATGGCTGGTGGCGTCAATATACCCTTGCCATCCCGGGGATCCATCCCACTACTGCCCTGCACAGCTTCCATCCCCTTATTGGCTGTTGGTAGGGGAGAATTTATCATCGGTGCACCTCCTGGATTTTGTGCATAGCCTTGATAAAATGCTGCTTTGCCTTGAGAATCTGCCATGTTCCCAAAACCCTCTGCAATTCCTTGACCCCCTGATGGAACTTCAAAAGGAGCGCCACCAGGCCCAGGGTTCCAGAGCTGAGAGTAACTGGGTGGGAAATTTACACCCCCTGGTGGGCCAGGTGGGAAACCCAATAATGATGCTTGTTCTGATCCAACTTCTGCCACTGAATCTGGCCTCAGCATTCCAAAGGGAGCACCGTAAAACTGTTGAGATCCTTCAGTTGGAAAAGGAGGAAATGGAGGTGTCAACAAGGGGTTTGAATTCATGGGCACAACAAAATTTGGTGGTTGCATTGGATGCATAGGAGGGTATTCAGGAAATTGGGTCTCTGATAAAATCCCTTGCTGTTGGCTAGATTCTTGTTGAGGGGTACCCTGCATGTCAAAGCTCTGTTGAAAGCGGTTGTGAGGACCAGGCCTCTCAAAGCCTGGAGGAAGGCTGCCATCAGGCTGGGCATCTGATTGGTAGTTTTGGAGTTGTCCGAAAACCGGAGGCTGCTTTGGTAGCGGGCCTGCCCTTGGTGGAGGTTGTTCTCTAGGTTGCTGCCGACGAGCTTTGTCATCACGATCATTAAGCTGGGAATTTTGACCAGGAGAAAAGACAGGCCTCAGGGGAGCTCGAACAGAGGATTCTGAAACCATAGGTTGTTTGGCACTTTCTGATTCATTATCTTCTTTCTCTGCATTGGGCTGTAGTAGAAGGTCAGCATGGCTCACGTGAATATGAGCCTCAAATTCAGTTTTCTTCAGGAAAGACTTAAGACAGTGAGGGGCTGCACAGATGAAGATGCCCTCCATCAATTTGATTGTCTGAATCTTCTGAATACGTTCATCACAACTGCAATCAACAAAGCATGTGAAACTGCTAATTGCATTCCTCAATCATTTAACCAGTACAAAAGAAGATCGATGGGAGACAGAATGCACGATAGTACAAATTTTACCATAAGAAAAACGGACAGTCCTCGTGTTTGTTTGTTTGTTTCTATTTTAAAGCATCCATAGCATTGGTTCCTTAGAATTTAGGTCTTTTCAAAACAACATAACCAGTAATAAAATAGTCTTATGCTGTTAATAAAGATACTACAAACCAAACGAATGGATCTGGGATAAGATATATGAGAAAATCATATTACTGTTTAAAGCATATCCTCAGTTTTAAAGCTCAACCAACCAAGATTAAATCCCAGGGGAATGCACCACACAATAATAACAATATCATTCCCAAGGGAACTTTACTATTAAGCCCCCTGTAAACATGCAATGCAGATAATGATGGGCAGGAAAAAATGAGATGTTTGCCAATCAAAACACGGGAACTCAGTCTCATTTTTCATTGAAGTGGAAGTATCGCTCTGGATCCATGTGGAAACCCATTTGCTTTAAACTCAACTGGTACACTAGTTCATCAATCAAAGCAAGTTAAATTTCCAGAAATAAAGCTATTGTTGAACCCCATGAACAAGCAAAAAGACACTTAATGTATAGAAATAATATCAGCATGGCTACATTTGAATTTACTACAAGCAGAATGATTACCTCTAGGTTAAATTTGAACTTTACACAAGCAAACATGTAAAAGAAGAGTATCCAGAGACATCACATGGTACTAAGAGATGCATAGTAATAATATCAGCAGGCCCATTAGTTTATGTTAAGAATTCAAGATTGGAAATCTCCTTACAGATAGCACATTGAGTCACTCCTGGCACAGTCAAGACAGAACACATGTTCACAGGGATTCTGCAAGTAAAGAAAAGTTAGTGTACATAAATCCACACAGATATACTAAAACACTGCTAGCAGCTGATGTTCAGGCAGCTAAGCTGACCCAATCGCCCATACAAAAGATAAAATTAAAGCAAACAAATTTGCACTTTTTCAAAACCTTGAGCAAAGCATCCTCTCTGCAAGGCAATATATGCAATCGCCCATATGGATTACAACTTAGCATCAACAAACAAAAATAGTATATCATAAAGTTCCTACATCTCCTATGGATGCTCAAACATGCACAAACAAACTCCACCTCATTGCACTTCTTATTAAAATATCCTTCCATTCCGCACCATTTAGCCAAGAAGAAGACATTTGGCCATCACAATCAAGGAAGCATTGTCAACTTTATAGAGAAAAATCAAATACATTGCTCCGTTACCGGTTACCCTCTTTTGAACAGAAGTGCATTTTTAATGAACACATATCCAACCAAACATTATGTAATAGTTAAATATATAGTCCATACTATATCCAAAACAACAACAAACAGATGCAAGAAACAATAATTGGAACATACCAAGCGCCCGTAGATAGCAATTGGGTAATCACATCGAACACAAAAATGGACTCGCTCACCAAGTTGGCGACGGGACCTGCGACCAACAGTCTTGACAAGGGAAGCAGCAGTTGCAGCACCAATACCCTTCGCCACAGGAAGATCAGCCAGAACAAGATGATCAGGACACGCAACTGTCACAGTCTCCACTGGCAAGGGCTTCACCGCTCCACCACTTTCTGATGATGGAACCTTTTTAAGCCGAATTTGAAGCATTTTCAACCTAATCGTCTTTATCCCACTAAGTAAAACAAGCTCTGACCTCCAAAAAAAACTCAAGCCTAATAACCAAATTAATTAATTTCAGAACATATCAGACTACAATCATAAAATACTAATTATCAATCACAAACTAAGGTGGTTTAATGCTAGATTATCCAAACAAACTCACAAGCATTATTCCTTTTCTTTTTAATGGAAAAAAAAGATATTAATCTTTGACAATTCTATAAACTGCAATAACATAGAAATATTAGCTTGCAAACTCATTATTCATGAAGATCAAATTGTATATATAGAGCGGCCAAACAATAAATAGTTAAATACCCAGAAAAAAAATCTCTAATAATAGTGAATGAATGAACCCATAAGGGTAAAAGCAACTTTAAAAAAAAATAAGAAAAAGAGATATAAAGTTTGCAAGTCTTGAAAGCCCTAATTATGCTGCAAATGATGAATTTAGAAATAATAGTAATGATTAGAATAATAATTTAATTGTTTGCTGGAGGGGAAAAGCTTACTAGTGACAGCAAGTATCGGGTTGGCGGATTATTTTTGTCATTCGAGAGATATCGGCCAGAATCGGGCTGCGCTCTTTTGCCAGAGACAGCGCCTTGTTGCTTGCGGTGGCGATGGATCCGTCAAACGACGACGTCCTTCGTATTGTTATTGCAGCCGACTGGCTGTGTCATGAGTGTTATGTTCCAATTTTCTTTTTTCTAAGGCAAATTTCCCATTTTTTTTATATATATTCAACTTTTTATCATATTACATAAATTTAAAATAAATAAATAAACTGACTTTTTCTGAAAGTTGATACAAATCTATTAGACATATGTTTCAGAGAAATGATATTTGTGCAAAAAAAAAATTGATTTATATTTCACTATGTTTTCTTTTATTTTTTTCTGAAAAATACAAATCTATTAGGTTCCAATTCTCTTTTTTTTTTAAATCAATTTTTCATTTTTTACGGAGTATTTAACTTTCTATTATATATCATAAACAAAAAAAATCTGGCCTTTTTTTAAATATATAAATACAATATTAGGGAAAATATGAAAGTTAATAAAAATCTATTAGACTAATATTTCAGAGAAATGATATTTATTCAAAAATTTGTATAAATCAAAACAACTTTTTGCCCAAATATAATTCCTCTATATTATCTTTTACTTTTTTTCTGAAAAAAAGGGAAATTTCTGTTTTGAACTAGTAATAAATTGCAATGATTTTAGCATGGTTATTTATTACTTCGATCAAGTAATTAAAATTTTTAATAGACTTATTAGTTTGATTCATTAATTAATTTTTTAATAAACTTATTTCTTTTATCAAATCTTTTACTTAATGAATGCGGTTAATTTTGATTTACTCCCTAATAAAATTAACCATCCGCAAAATACTTCCAAACTATTACAAAGCCGCCCCCGAACATACAATAATTAAGACTAAGCTGCAGTTTAGAATAATTTGGGGATATTTTGAGAATAGTTAACTTATTAGAGTATCACCAAAAGACTCTTCAAATAAGGTTTTATTATTTATTTGAAGAGTCACATCAATATTTAAAGCTCCAAAAGACATTTCAATTAAGATTCTTCAAATAAGAATTGATTATCTCTCTTTAAATTTGAAGAATTAATTTCTCACTCTTCAATTTATATTTTATTACTTTTTATTAAAGAAAGAGAGAGAAGTATTTTAATTGATATTAACTTTTCTTTTTAACAAATAATAATTTGATTAAAATAATATTAACTTATTTTTATTTGAAGAATTTTTTTTAGAGAATATCATATTTTTTTCACCGGGTAAAAGCCTATTTAGTCCCTATATTTTAAGATTAGTATCCATTTAGTCCTTATATTTTAAAAAAATGCCTCAAAACGTCCCGGTCGTTAAAGTATTGATACCCCTACCGTTACTTTTTATTTCTTTTGGCTTACTTTTACAATATTACCCTTTTATAATATTTTTTTGTTTGTACATTAATAAAAAGAAAATAATTAAATTACCAATTTAACCCTAAAAAATATTATATTAATTTTTAATTGTCAAAAATTAAATTATTACTTTTTATTTTGTTTGACTTACTTTTACAATATTACTCTTTTATAATAATTTTTTGTTTGGACATTAATAAAAAGAAAATAATTAAATATTGTAAAAGTAAGTCAAAAGAAATAAAAAGTAATAATTTAATTTTTGACAATTAAAAATTAATATATATTTTTATATTTTTAGGGTTAAATTGGTAATTTAATTATTTTTTTATTAATGTCCAAACAAAAAAAAATATTATAAAAGCGTAATATTGTAAAAGTAAGCTAAAAGAAATAAAAAGTAACTGTATGGGTATCAATACTTTAACGGTAGAAATATTTCAAGGTATTTTTTAAAATATAGGGACTAAACAAACACTAATTTTAAAATACAGGGACTAAATAAATTTTTACTCTTTTTTCACCATTCTATTTGTCACATAGGTAAGCAAATAAGTATTTGAAGAGTAAAATTTATAAAGGCTTTTGGAGATGCTCTTAGAAAGCATACTGAAATTAAACCTAACAAATAACACAAAATTGAAAATAAATGGAGTTAAAAAAAACAAAGAGTCAAAGTGAATCCCACGTGATTTTGACTCCTTGAGGATTTACTTATTAATTGAATACGGCTAATAATTCATCCATTACTTATTTTTCTCCACCAAAATGTACAGTGGATATGAAACCATGTCTTCACAACAAAGTTGGAACTTTATATCTTGAAAAGGAAATACCAAGCAACCTGAAGGGAAAATCAGTAATTTCATTTTCAATCTATTAATGGGATAAAAATCCCAGGAAAAAAATGACAATTATTTGAATGTTTCTGAGTTGCTAAAACCTCTTTTCGATCATCAATTTGTTGTCTCTTGCCGATACTAACTCATCTGAATTGCTTAAATGAGGAGAACAATGACATGCAGAAACTTTATTATCTCTAAATAACTTCCATGGCAATTGCCGATGCAAAATTCATAAACTGAGGATTGATCTTCATCTGTAAGCTTAAGATGATGATTCTATGCTTCTGACAAATTTTTTGGCCTGTCATTGAAAAAGAAAAGAAAAAGAAGACAAGAGAATAGTTAAGCAAGTTGTCCACGAAGAAAAGAGAAACCTAGTGCACACCTGCAGGAGAGCATGCAGGTGCCCACATACAAAAGAGAAATTCAAGTGATTTGGGTACCCTAGTCCCCAAATCCTCAGTATACCACCATTATGTAAGTTCTTATTTATGCCAACACAACAAATTCCCAAGTCCACAGAGTTGTCAGAGTTTTATTTGATATCATGCACTTGCCACAGCTGTTAAATGGGAATTTGAGGACTAGTGAACTGACTCTTAAATCTTTCTCAACCATTGGGCTAAGATTTAAGACGTAAAAGCGACAAAGATGACAAAGGGTAAAATGAAGGAAAATAAAAAAAATGGAGAAACATGTGTTGTATGTAGCTTGTACCTGCTCTAAGGTTAAAAACATGATCACATTCCAAGATCCTAGTCGTCCAAAGTTTGGTAGGAAACCCTTATAAAATGCCAACGGCCCCTGCAACAAACATCAGACGCTGTAAGCTCAATGTCTTTTATTTTGGACTTCCTGCCTTCAACCAGGTCATCAACTGATGATTAGTTAATGAAGGAAAAAAGTGCAACGCTGAACTGGTTGTATTTTCATAATAGGAAGTGTGATAACGAATCATCTCCCTAAAACAAGAAAAAAATGTAAAATGAAATTACGGAATGGGCATACATCATTCTTCAGAGTCTTAATGAAACAATCCAGTGTGCTCTTATAAGCAGAATCCCCCATCATCCTCGACTTAACCTGTAAGCAAGAAAAATTAGAGAAAAATACAGAAGACCAAAAAATTAGCAGGATGTGAAGACATTAAGAGAAGGCGGCATACTAAACCAGGACACATAAAAAGATGCAGCCAAATCATTCACTTCCAATATTGGTAAACGAAAATCAAGTCACAATCCAAATATTCTCTCATATGTGCATACTTCAAGAGTATGCCACCAACAATATTGCGTACAAAAGTATAGATGCCGAAACAAATTTACAATACCTTACAATCTTAGCAACAACAAATATGTACATGCTACACGTCATTAACTACACAATCAAAAGTAGGAACTCCTACTAAACCATATATCTATTTGAGAGAAATCAGATGTTAAAGTAGTCAGCGTACCACATCAACAGGGGAACCAATACAAACAGCGACAAAACCAGCTCCCAGACCAGAAAGGAGATGAGTGACGACGTTATCTGTGAACCCTGGAATTTTCAAAATTGTCTGTATTGAAACAAATAGTTAGAGCTTGCATAAAAAGTTGAAATCTATCTGAAGAAAGAAGTTCAATGAAAATGACTTCTAATGCACTGAGTTTACCTGCTTCACTTGATCATAGCTAGCCAGTTCAGCAGCATTTATGATAGCATTTCGTGCAACATTGGGTCCAACTCCAGTCCAAAGAGCCGCAAATCCTTCCTAAGAGTTGCAAAACTGAGTTAGAAACACAGGATATAGTTAAACTTATGCCTCCATATTGTTCTTTCTCCCAGGTTAGATGTACAACCTGTTTCACAATTGTGGAATAAGCATTCAACGCTCCACTGTAGCGCCTTGGTACACCAGGAGGCAATTTTCCTTCAGCTTGAAGTCTGACTTTCACAAGATCAGTTGGATTTGCGATCATGATCCCGAGAGCACCTGATGTGGAGATGAGACATCTTAAGGATTCAGAAGGCAAAGGAATTGGTACAAGCATGAATTAGAGCATTTCTTGAGAAAGATATATTAAAACATATATATATCAATCTACTTGCATCAGACATAAAATCTGATAGGAGTAGATAAGACTTCTACAAACGTGCAAAACAAAATACAAATCATCCGCCATTATGCTCACCAGTTGTAAGTCCTGCAAGTATTTTCTTGCTTAAAGGAACGTCTCCAACAAAGTCCTTGCCCACATACAGTGTCTTCACCTGTCAAGCATGCATGGGATATCAGCAAGTGAACAAAAAATCCACAGTAACAAGTGAACAAAAGATATAGATTCAAAACTCACAGGCTCATACAATCCAATCCTTAACCCTCCAAATAAGCATTGACGATGTAATCCTGGAACAATGCCTTTCCAGAGAGACACCATACCTTCTTCCCTAGCTATGGTGGAAACTGTACCCAACATACCCTTGTACTTTGGCAACGCCACTCCATCCCCGGCGACAGCTTTCTTTTGCAGCTGAAGCCTAACTTTAGCAGTGTCCAAAGGAATAGTACAAATCTACATCATAACCAAGTAAATTGGTATGTATAAGTACTTCAAAACCTATATGCTCAAAATACAACAATTGAAATGACAATTTAGCTAGGGAATATGACACATAGCATAGTTAATCAATCAGCATAGCATCTTCTCCCAGCTCTATACAATATATAATCTTACACAACATGTCAAACTTGTTTAATCTCTAAAAATTTCGGGCTACAAAAAAACATTCATCACATTCAAAATCTTATCTTTGATGCGTTAATACAGAATTCAAATATCAAGAAACCCATAAATTAAATCAAAATCCAAAATTAGCCCAAAACATAATGATAACCATTCGATCAAATGAAAAGAATTTGCAAGCAAAAAAAAAGTACCCCACAACATTTTTGACCCATTTATGCGATATATTACAAAAACATCAAAAGAATTTGAGATCACAACAAACCTCGGCAAAGCAAGCGGCAAAAGCGCTGCTGGCGAAAGTTCCGGCTAAAGAGATGTCAGATTTAGCCTTGGAATCGGCCACCATGTTTTTAAGGCAAAGAAACGAGCGTAATCTTTATAGCGAAACAAAGAGGAAAGCTGAGATTTTTAAGACAACCAAATTTGTAAAGACAAAAGAAATGGGTTAAGGCAAATTAAATAATATGACTCGTTTTGTGTTTGGGTACGAGAATGTCCGAAAAAGCAACCATCCTAATGAAGTTGCACAATTGGGTCCCTTTCACTTTCCGTTCGTGCTATGCGCCAGCATCAGTATTTTTGCACATTTTATGTCGTGCCATTGCTTGCCAATTTGGCAAATAATTTACTCATAATTGAGACGGTAATTAATTCTTCTTATCAAGGTTTTGTCTGAATGAAGATATAATCGTTCAAAATATAGACCCATTCAAATCAACTGTTAATCACGAGCAGCCGCGTTTAGGGGTTATGGAGAGACATTTTGATGAAAGATTGTCGGATAAAAAGGTCATTTTATGAGTGGGTGACTAGATGCTGATGTGTTCTTATTGCTCAACTTGAGCAAATTAGGTGTGCTGTGTTTGGATAACCATGCTGGACTAGTTCTCCAATTAAGAGACAAGTTACAAGATAGGCAATTTACAGTCAGCAAATATTTGGCATGGTGACTTTTATCATTTCAGTCTTTTCAGAAGCAAATTTGAGAGAGAGTCAGCTTATCTTGGTCTTTTAGTTGTATGTTTTAATAATATTTATGATATGATTTGTTTCCCTTACAGCATACAACTAACAAGAGCAAGAATATCGATGGCCAAATGGGCCACTTGATTGATGATAGTGGGTCGTGTAAGAGCACATAAAGATGCCCGGTTCCATCTGCCTGTCACAGGGACCGAGCCGAATGTAAATTAGTAAGTGGATTTGAGAGTCAGAGTACCATTTTTGTTAGGATTAGATAATTCACAAGATATTGTTTCATTTCAACATGGAGCAAGAGCTCCAATGACCATTTGATTACAGGGATTATTAGGCATTTTGTCCACACAATTGTACGTTGCAGTGTATAAGCAACTAATCAATCCTCGAAAGGGAAAAAAGATTATTTGACAAGGGATCAGAGACTAATCAAATAAACAAAGAGACAAGTAGAGTTTTGACACATAATCTCTGAAAGAAATGATAAAACAGTCTACTACTTTTATGTGCTTTGCACTGTAAATTGTTGAGACATCAGACAAAGAACAAGAAATTAAACCTGATTCCCCCCCCCCCCCCCCCCCCCCCCCATTTTTTTCCCCCCCCCCCCCCCCCCAACACCAAAAAAATTGTTGCCAAATTGGCCTGAAGGCAAGAAGTAGAAAGGCCAAAATGTTTCATCCGTCTTCTCCACTACTTGGCAGTTGGCACTGGCGAGAGGCTTCTTCGACTGGGAGCTTGTGTTAGAGCAGTGGTTGCAAGAAGCTTTGACTGAAATTCAAATAAATGGCAACAAGATTAGTTATATGAGTGTTCCTGCATTGTGATCCCATAAAGGAGTTTCATTAGTACCTCTTCTTGGCTTCACTATACAAAACAAGCCCAAATACTGTTAAGTTAATATCCCATCATCCCAATCATCGACACAGGATTTCTAATATCAAGATCGACACAACCACGGCAACAACCCCTTTAGCATTTCCTAAAACCTGTAATAACAAGCAGAGTATTTACATTCATCTTCATATAGCTATAGCATATATGACTAATTTCACTGGACAGGGCTGAAAAGATGAACTAGAGAGTCAACGCGCTTGTGTGTTTAGTGACCAAAAAGTTGGTAAAGTTTACAAAATAAGCCAGTGAAGAATTGAAGAGCAGATACCAAATCATTTTAGCGTCTTCTCTTGCAAGAGATATTGTTTTCCCCAGTGACATTCTTCTTCATCAACATAGTTGCAGGAAGTAAGAAAATAACAACTATTGGTGCCATGTACATAAGCGAGTTCACTGAGTTTAGTTTTTCCCAGGAAAATTATTTTGTTCAGTTGATTAGCTATTTTTGTCATTCTATAAGATCGCGGGAGAAGATTTAATTAATTAATTTCTCACCCTTCTGAAGACCGCAAAATTCCCTGATGCACTGACTTGAATGCCCCGGCAGCTGTAGCCGAAACACACATGATAAATCGAAAACAGATGAAAGTTGTTGAATGCGTGATTAAAGAAACAAAAAAACAGTAGTAAAGCATTTTGGCTGCAAAAAGAAGTCAAGAATTTTGGCTGTCAAATAATCGGTGCGCAAACGAAGAAGCCACGTTATTTGATCGTTTAAGCCCACAATATTGGAATTTTTTAGGCAAAACTTTTTATAGATCTCATTTGAGACTTGAGAGCTTGCCATCCCAAATTGAAAGCATTCAATTAGTGAATGTAAGAGAAACATTCGAGCTTTTAAAATAGAGTGAAATATTTTTAAGTATTTATATATATATATATATATATATATATATATATATATATATATATATATATATATATATATATATATATATATATATATTATAAGAGGTGATGTGTCATCACTATTTTTTATCTTTGTATATTTTTTATTATCTAATAAATAGAGAAATTTTCTTTCAAATTTGTCTTTTCATCTTCTCATAATTAATTTAATAATTATTATATAATAACAATTATATAAAGATTTTAATGAGGCATATTATTTGTAATAAACATCTAATGTGGAGTGTTATACATTTATTAAAATAAATGTGGATGTTCATAACATATATATCTTAGTCTCCCCATTATCTCCAATTAGCAACATTTACCTTCCATATAACTCTCACTATCTCACAAGGAATTATGATCCATAATTTTTCATTAATTTCATAGAGTGATTATGTAACTATAAAAAGAGAGATCATCTTTTTATTTTGTACACACACAATTAGAATAAATAAATCACTCTATAATATATTCTCTCATTTTATTCTCTATCTTGCGTTACTTCTTTATTTGTATTGTCGACTAATAATTTTTTTTATTTTTTATACGGTTGTCTCATCTTAAAAAAAAATCAATTCATATTTTTTATCAGTTTCACTAAATATAAAATAAGAAAAAAATAATATTAATTTTTTTTTTCAAAACCGCATGAAGTGTGGTTCTATTTTCTAATGTAGATATAATATAAGAGCTTTTGACTCTTTAATGAATATGGTTATTATGGGTTATTTTGTTATAAGAATATTTGTCAGATCATGTATTTAGGGTATGGATTGCTTAGAGTTAGAAAGAATTTGGGCCGTGAATAACTTGGGGCCCTCAATTAAACCCAAAATGGTGAAAAAAAAAATTGGAATATGAAATCAAGGGAAATTAATCAAATCTATATTGAATCAAAGGCTGGAGCTTCTGGATATGTTATATACATGTCATTTCAACCAATTCTTTACCACAATTTATGTATAATCCTGTTATTGGCTATCAACAAGTTGATTAATTTGGGAAATGCTAGATCTTTTCAAAGATCTATTTGAGAGATCGATCCAAATTGTGAATATAAAGTATTAACCGCATCACTTTCTGTAACTAATTAAACAAAATAATCTTCCACATACTTCTAATTTATAAAATTAAACAACAAAATTTTCTACGCACACAAACTGAAAAAAAAAGAAAAAAAAAAAGAAAAAAGATTGTTAAAAAGAGGTTTTAATATACTTAATATATGTATATATATGTACACACATACACTGCACCCGCTATGAGATGTATTTATTTATTTTAAATAATTGTCATATGATTACTAATTATATTTAATTCATACATATGTCATGTAATATATGTATATACATATTAAGTGGGTGGGTGTAATATAATAAAAATAATCTAGAATCTCTCTCCTTCAAACAAACGGTGACACTGGCAACGGCAGGAGCAAGAGTGGCGTGAGCTGTAACCCAAAGCTCCCTCTTCTTACTCATCATCAAATAAGCAAAAACCGCCGTGAAAAACGGCGTCCGTGGCGCCAACCGCCTGGTTAAACAACACCGGAAGGAACCTCAGAGACACGTTCCCAGAAACCACGGAGAAACATAAGAGAAGAGAGACAGCACACAGATCTTCAGCAACTGCTTCTGGGAATTTACTCTCTGCCTGGGAGCCACTTTCATTACAGCTACAGCAGCGTAGCTCAAAAGCTAGCACGCAGTCATATGACACATTGTTAAAAGAACCCCGTAGTTGCGGAGCAAGCAAGTACTCCTTTAACAAAAGCACGCCGATGTTGGCGCCGTACTATGCGAAGACGAGCCCGACTATGGGCCATGGTATCGGGTTCTTAACGGGTTCGTGTACCTGCAATTGCATGGTGATGTTTTGGAGATAGAGATGCGAGATTAATTAATTCGAAGAATGTGAATTGAAAAAACTGTAAATGCATTATGCATGCAAGATTGATGGAGAGTGAAGCCTGGGAATGAATCATCGGACGGTTACATGCTGTCTGGTGTCATTGTTTTTTCAAACGTGGAAGTAAACGGCAGCGGGTACATATGTTTCGGGTAATTTTCCAGTTGAAAAACAGTTTATTCAAAGATGGGTTTTTCATCTCAGTTAACAGTTGAAGAAGACGCACACGGCTGGTTTTGTATTGTTCATCTGATGATTAATGTTACACTTACAGAGTTCCCGTCACAGTCTCACAGATGATGTCAAATGCGCAATTCACACGTGGCTGTGAGATGATATAAGATAAACAATCACTTACCAATTGACAGTTTGTTTCATGGTGTAATGTCGTATGATTTCGATTCCTGTATATTATCAGCACTACATTTAACGGCTCATTTCTCGATTCTATTTCTGGGGTTTGCTTTCCTTTCTGGAAACAGTAGAATTGTGAACCAATGCTAGAAAAGTCAATACTACATAACTTAACAAGAATGATGGGAACAATACATAGCTTGGCGGCCTCCCTAGTTAGCAACAACGAAGGCGCTAGACGAACCGGTGAAATGGCTGATTGAGCCAACAAGAGACTTCGATGCACCAAAATGCCTTATTCTATACACACCAGAAACTGCTGATTCTGGGATCTTCCATTCCATAGTTGCATGACTTTGGGGACTGAGTTTTGCAGGCCTAGACCACTTAAACTTGAGGCAAAAGTCGTCGTCATCATAAGCCGGAACCCATGTATTTTGGCCTTGCAGAAGTTCCACAAGTGCAAATGTGCCTTCAGTCATGAGGTCATTCCTTGGACAGGCAGACCAGAATGTGACTGCGACCATGTCACCTCTCTTGAAGGTTGAATTCTGTGGGACATCTGTTTTAACATCCCCAAATTTCACACCAAGAGGGGTTGCATCCACAACAACGGGGGGTAATAAGCTAATTTGCTTATCAAGGAGATCCGGGGGTGGTGGCCCCGGCATAACAGTTTGGCCAATAATGAGAGCTGCCGCTAGTTTCTTGAACTCCTGAATGTAGGCACTCAGAGTGTGTGGACCGTAGAGAGTGGAAGCTCCCTGAGATAAAGTGCAAGTCACAAAAAGATGAATAAAAAACAAATATTGCATGTTCCCTCTGTACTATCTAGAAAAGTGAATGAATTAACAGGGAAATTCCCTGTTTTGGTGATGTAGTAAAAATTTTATATAAGAATTATTTTCACCAACATTATAGAAAATGAGGCACCATTGACACGAACCTCATATCTCTGTACTTGATACTCTTCAAAAGTGGTCACATACTGTGAATATGTGTTTGTTAGCCCTGCAATGACGATATGGACATTGCTGTTGAATTGACCTCCGCCCCCAGAGATGAGCGCCATCTTAAGAGCATCACGGAGACGCCTACCAGCCATGGTTGTGAATTCTGCAAGGACCAGTTGATTACCATTAGGAGATCTAGCGAAGAATTCAAAAACCACCACCAGAGAAAAGAATATACTACTCTCTGTAAAAAGAATCATGCCATGAAAAGATTTAACAGAATTTGGAACATAAAAGCTACAGACTGAAGCAACTAACTTGAATAATAAAAACTGAGACCCTACAAGTCAATAACATTTGGTTTCTTCAACTTAATACCATTGACTTTTACGGGTGAATGATTGAAGGAACATGAGAGAAAAAAAAAAACAAAAAACAAAACAAATTCCAATACCTCCAGGCACGTTGAGAATGACAAGTTGCCCTATTCGAAGAATTTGAACTGGAAGTATTGAGGGCTGCATGATCATCAAGATAAAATTGCAATCAGCATTAGATATCAAGAAGAAAGATACAGCAATCCACCAGACAGGGCAAACATAACACTAGATATGTACTCCATTGGAAAATTATCAATTCAAACAAATAGTTGTAGGTATTTCAATGTGTGGACTGTGGACGTCGAAAAATAAATAAGAACACAAACAAGTAGATTTTCAATGAGTTATAATGCATGACAGTATGAACTGCCATACGGCCCATACCCTGTCATGGATTCTAGTCTTGCATTTGCACCAGTCATGATGTGAAATATGATGCAAAGCAGGGTACTTGTGATTATTTGAATAAGGACACTGAAGCATAACACTCAACTGCAGGCTACTCCATATGAATGTGCGAAGATGTGTAGTCCTAATGGACAAAGTGAATTATATGTTGTGGCTACTTCATTACATATATCAAGTGCAACCTAAATTGAATACCTACCGCCCAGTCATATGGTATCTTCATTTCACCAGTGTCAAGTAGAATAGGTTTTGGATGCTGACACTTGACCTGTTCCTTACTTGGAGCTTTCAGCACATTCCTCACCAGCTTCCAGAACGGATTACCCTGAAAGAACATTTAATGGAGTTTAAAATCCAAAAGAACATTTTATTATCAGACCATACACCTGAAGTTTCTAATTACCTTGTCATCTCCTTGCTTAAAATCAAAAGCTCCAGGTCCGTCGGTTGTTCCTGCAGCAAAAGCAAAACCCATGGCTGCTGGGCACGTTTTCACCACCTCAGTGCCGCCACCCCTTTTAGGAAGTCCTACCTCAAGGTTGGAGAAATCAACATAGGCATGTTTGTAGCCAACCTTGCCAGTCAGCTGCTCCGTTGCTGTGTTAAACAGTTCCACAGCTTTTCGGAATTGCCGTTCACCAATAATACGAGTACTTTCAAATTCATCAGGATAACTGCCAAAAGATCATGAATGTTAGGCTAAAACAAATTGAAGAACAGAAATCCGGGATTGATCTAGTTAAGTACCCTGGTCCCCGGCCATAGCACAACTCATTTTTCCCATTGCAGGTGCTGTGATTGAAATCACATGGTAGTCCACTGTCTATGCAAAATGCACCAAGAACATTTGGGCTTACATCGCCACAATTTGATTGACAGAATGCAGAAACAAATTGAGGTTTTTCAGCACGCTTTAAAGCATTCCTGACCCTGCTTGCAACACTTAAAGACCTTGTTGCTGGTCGTCCTTCAGAACGCTCAAATGATGCAGCAAGTTTCATCAATTCATTGCCTGGTTCAAATTGACTACAAACTCAGAAAATGGAGATATTTCCTGCTTGCTTCGGAATATAAGGCAATATGCAAGATGGGTAAGTCTGACCTACTTTTGTTATTGTACAAGAATATTTTTTGGTTGCATTGACTCACATGTTTTAACACAAAGTTAATATTATTAAGACCATATTCAAACAGGATAACTTTCCGAAAAGTTTATTTAGTCCCTTGCACATAAAATATATTTCTATTTCACATAAAATATATTGCATTTTAAGGCAGCTCAGATTCTGTTAAAGTTTATCAATGAGTTAGGCTTCATGTTGGCTTCCCAAGCAAGTACATAATAATCTGAGTTAGTTATAAATTTGAACTGGTTTCACTAAGCCGTTGGATCTATATGCATGTGTTGTACTTGAACAAAAGGAATTCACTTACCATTTTCAAGAGGATTATGAACTAAGCTTGAAATTCTTCGAGGAACTCTGTCAGTTCCAGGGTTGTTGGAATATGGGCTGCTAAAACCATTGTGAGAACCACGCTGTTCGAACCAGTCCTCCATAAACCGTGCTGCAGCGCCTTTGTTGTCACCACTAATCAATGGATTTGTACGACTCATAGAAGTTCCATGAGTTGCAAACCAGTTAAAGCTACCAATCGGACCCCACTCCTCATTTACAAACTTTATAAGGGTCATTTCTTTATCAACATCATACTTATATTTACTTCTCTCAGCTGCAGGGTTATTGAGGTAAGAACTTGGACTTCGGTTCACACCAGCATCCAAGAGCTCTCCTGTAAAACATTATGGAAATTTAGAAGGGATAGAAAGTCTCAGAATGAAAAAGGCCCATATTTTTAAAAAAGTGGATGGCGATATGAAATAAAATCTACCCTTTGCCCAAAATCCTAAAAGCCATGAGAAGTAGAACAGTGAATACGGCACATGCTAAAAAGGAACATCCAAAAATAAGCATGTATTTCATCCAAGCAAAAATCAGTATCAGATATGATCATGCTACGATTCAGCAAAGGGAATGATTTTGAGACATTTACCTTTGTTAATGTAGATTGAGCCTGGCTGAAGATTCTCATGAGCTTGAACAATGCATTTCTCGATGCCATCAACAAGGGCATCAAATGACTGGCGTACAAAACCAAGGGATGTCACAATATAAACAACATACTGGAGGTAGCCTCCAGGTCCAGCATGAGTGTGAATACCGCTAATAGCAACATTTTGCTCTGTATACAGATCACCATACCTATCAAAGGAAGGCATAACATGAAATTGTTCAACCAGCTGGATAAAACAGAAGCAAACTGAATAATCTTTTTTTTTTTTGTTTTTTTTCTATGAGAACTGAATAATCAATTAAAGAGTATGAATATGAATACACATATATTCACAAGGGGGGAACTCTAATTCTTGTGTTAAACATGATAAAACTTTCTTCGTCGGTACTTAAGTGCAACAAAAATAAGTTCCCGAAAAACAATGAACGATTCCATCCCCACACTTTGTTTTGAAAGGTCATAGACAATTATTTTTACCTTGCTTTAAGTCTCTCAAGTACTTTAATCGTAACAAGTTGTGAGGCCATGCAGGCATCGAGATTCACAAACACTACACGGTTTCCCTGAGGTTCAGCCACAATAAAAGTACGGGCCCGCAATCTGAAATGAACTCCAGACGCAATCTGTTCTGCGCTTGCATATCCCATCATATTTACATCAGCAGCCGGACCAGTTATGTCATAGCTTCCAAGACCAATCAAATAGTTGGACGCTGATGATGATCCTCCAATATTTTGCATAGACAGCAACAGAAAAACTGAAAGCCAGGTGACCACAGGTTGCCCCTCCATACCCAATTGAGCATATATATCTCAATATCTCAATTCATACAATAAGTATCCTGTTTAAATCAGAGCAAAATTAAACACCATAGGCACTTCAACTAACAACAAGAAGGCCACTTCTCAAGCAATTCATAAGAAAGGAAGAAAAAAGAAAAAGAGAAAATGTTGAGATATCCCTAATCCGCGATCACGTGATTTGATAACAACTTCCCATCCAATCAACGAAAAGATCAGCACAGCAGTAAGGAAACAAATCCACTACAAGTTCAATTCATTTGTAAAACTGACAATAGCTTTTAAAGAAGGTTAAGTGTGCTAACTTTAAAATAGCTCGCCTGGTTTAAGTAGCAATATGGTTGATTTCTTTTGCTATCGCCACAGAATAAGAATGTGTGTGCAGTACATCCACTAAACTTCTACTAGTACCCACCCACGCCAAGCAACAGAATCGTAAAGAAGAAGAAGAAGAAAGCTTTACTTACTTGGCGGTAAAGATTTGTGATGCCGAATCACAAGACAAGAATGTGAAAATTAAACTGAGTTGAGAACTTATAGCTTCATTAGCTGTCAGCTGTCAGCTGTCAACTGCCTGAATATATACGGACACTGCAGATAGTGTGAAAAGAAACAGCACTCAAAACAGAGAGGAAAAAAAGGGTTCGTAGACGTGGGGTCAGCAAATTATTTAAATTTTAAATGGCTAATTGTCTTGCTCCTGGAATGTGTACCGACACAAAGCCATGAACGTTTGACGTCGGGAGCTACACAGCGCAGCAATTAGAAATCTCGTGCAGAGAAACAAAAGCTTTTATCTCTAAACACAAATGTTATAAGTTAAATGAAGCCGTCTCACGCACGTTTCTTTAAAATAATCCAAGTTTACGCGCGAATTTTGGATGTATTGCCTTGGCCGGTATTTTCAATATTTTGACTTCTAATTTGTTACGGATATTATGCTGTTTCTCATTATTATTATTATTTACATTTCATGTACGTGCTCTCCCTGACCATTATCGGACTAACAAAATCCATTTCATATTTGTCCCAAGGCATCACCGTGATAGTGGACGGTGGTGCGCCTTTAGATGATAATAGAGAGCATGAAAATCTTTGTTTTTTTCTTTTTTTATTTAAAAATATTCTTTTTCAGATTATTTTGAGATGTGGTTTCGTGATTGGTGTTGGTGAAGAAGTGATGAGGGTGGTTGAGTGGCACCATTCAAGTAATGGCAGCAAAGCCATTCCCATTCATGATTCATTCAATTCAAGCCTCCACTTTGGATTGTTCTGCCACATCGTCCGCCCTTGAGGGTCCCCCTTTTCGTCCCACTCCCACAAAACAATGGTCAACGTGTGCTGCGTGTGGGCTATTTCTTTTTTTTTTTTTTTCATCATACAATCAAAGGAAAAAACGTAGAAATTTTTTTTTATATTGCTAAAACAATTAGCTTTTAGCATCCATTTTTTTTAGTGGCTGGGGTCGCTGCGACGGGGCACTCAGGTATCAAGGTGTAAACAAATTGTTTCGCAGGAGGCTATTGGATCATGGGCTCGTACTAATTTCTAATTAGTAAAAGCTCCGTTAAACTTGGTACCTCGGCATCAGCAATGGCGCAGCGCAATCAAAAATTGATTCATCCACGTATAATTAAAAAACCAGGTGTGGCGTTCACGGTTCAAATTGCTGCTCCACATCCAATGCAAATGTGACTTAAAATTGCAAATCTTCAGGTATAAGTGAATTGTTGGTTTACTGCCGAGAAAATTGGGTATATACTATTATACTTCCAATCTTTACAAATATTTTTACCGGTTATCAAAATGACATCACAAAAAGGATTAACCCGGAACATATTACCATTGCTTGAACAAAGACCTTGATATGACCCCATATAATGCGGAAAGTGCATGGCCACTGTTAAGATTTATGCCTTATAACCACAAAAGCAGTCAAAGTGGTATTTGCTTTACAGCTTAAAAGGGAAATATTTATGTTTTGCGTACTTCCATAAAACAGCCTCAAAGCTCTAGAACCATGAAACCACACTTGGCCTACAAAAGACAAGATTCAGACAAAAAAGAAGCCAACGGAAAAATCAACAACTCACTTCAACTCCGGGCTCACATTAATTATGTTAGTAATTCTATTTCACCACGGCAATCGTTTAGAATGGGACTTGGGAAGCTGAAACCAATGCCAATATTTAGAGATCAAACTTCTCCAGTCTGAATATCACCATATGACTTTGAAGATAGTCTCACAATTCAGAACAGGTACTGTTTCCGAGTTGATATACCATTTTTTTTTCTTTCTTAAGATATAACCACACCAGAAATGAAAACTCTCTTTTATAAACAAACAGAAATCAATATCCCCCTACAGCTAAATGAAATACCAATTTTTGGCATTTCGATAAAAACAAAAGAAAACAGAACCATTCTACACCATACAATTGAAACCAACATATTAAATATGCAGTTTTAGAGACATACAGCATTCATAGATGCAGCAAAAGGAAGGCATATGATAAAGTAACTTCATATCATGATAAGAAAAATTCAAAACAAAAAACTAAGCATTAACATTAAAATCAATGTTCCAAAATCCACACTAACTGAACAGTAGCAAAGGCAAAACAGCTAGCCAGTATAACTCCCGACTCCAAAATCTTGCAACATAAATTCTAAGCGAATAAATCCCAAATTCAGAAGGTACATCTTACTTGTCGATCTAGTAGCTTCTCGAACCATGCTGCTGCAAGCCAAAAGAACAAAAACCAATGTAAGACTTAACCAATAAATCTGCAACTTTCAATTGCTGAGAATTAGCACTCCAATGACTAAAGATGCTAAACCTCCACAAATACTAACCATCAAATCAACATAAGGAAAAAAAATAGTTTCAACTCTCAACCATAGTTTGCCGATTAAACAAAGATGCTAAATGTGAATCTTCAAGTTCAAAATAAAGATTTCCATTTACTTCTAATTTTCTTGAAAAACAAACCTCATTTTGTAATCCTTGCTTTCTAATATCAGACGTGTTAAAAAAAAGATAGATCCATTGCGTTGATTCGATCCATTGTTGATTCGTTCCAATTCATTAATTAAATCAGGTAGAAATATCAGATAAAAATAGGAGCGCCGTCTTTGCAAACAAGATATATAACGTTGTTCTTTTGAATGGTTTTTCACAAACAAAGAAAAAGTTATCCTTTTTCCCCAAACTCAAAGAAAGAACTTTTTCTTTGCTGAAAGGGTTTAACTAGTCAAAGCATGCAAATTGAGACAGTAGAAAAATTACATAAACTTCAAAATCTGAAGGATGATAATTGCCATTACTCGGTGAAAACTGAGCCCATAATACTACTGTGATTTCACCGCACATGCTGCTGACAGGCTAAGTCTAAGTAAGTGCGCACACAGACATAACAAGAATGGATATTCCTAAACGACAAATAAGATACAACATCAAAAACAAGCACTAGTGCTAACAAAATCATACCAAAAGCAAAGAACCATTTGCCTCAAAATTACACAAAATTATCAGCTATATTCAATTACATATCAAGCCAACAATCCTATCTGTTAAGTCAAATGAAAAATAGACAATGCAGAATAACAGGCATTATTAACATACCTCATATGTTGCTGGGATACATGAAAACCCTAACTCTATCTCCCTGTTTGATGAAAAAAAAATCAGCAATCAAATATGCATATCAAACCCCTACAAAAACAATGACAAAATTAATTAAATAGTTTATCGTACCATGGATTTGGGAGGGAGATTGGACTTGAACTTGGCACGAACGACGCCGCTGTTACCGTGAGATCTGGCAACTTTTCCCCAAATGCAACGGTAGTGGCTCCCGTTCTTCTTAGTCTTGGCCTTGTAAATGTAAGCCAAACGCTTGCCGCAGTACCACGCCACCTCTTCCTTTGTGTTCACTCCCTCGATCTGAATCAGTGATGTGTTTGGATACTGGTTTGATTTTGACCTTTTGTATCCCAGAATTGTTCCTCGAACATAGAGTCTGCGTAGAGAAAAACAAACAAGTGTGATTGAGCTTTAAGAAGCTAATTGGTCGGAATCAGAAGTTCGAGAGAGGTGGTGGACCTGACGCGCTCGCCTTGCCTGCCCTTCACCATTGTTTATGATTGAAGCTCTGCCCACCTGCTTGCCGCCTGAGTCTGCAAAGAAGAAACCCTAGTTGGAGGACTTGAGGGATGTGCGAAAAGTCGTGTTTATATCCGAAAGGTAAATTATACGATGTGGGCGATTGTATAATGTGACCTATGTATGGTGATGTAAGGTTTTGTACACGTGGACAGTCTTGGATAACAATGGAAATGCAGTAAACTACTTTCGGACACTCAGAAGAAGGACGTTGCAGCCTTAGCCTAGCCTTGTCTAGGTATGGCAAAATAACTCTGATCCGGCTCGGATTCGGACGAACTCGGATAATTCGGGCTGGGTTGAACTCATACTTGAGAGTAAAAAAATTTAGAGTCGGAATGGGTTTTAATAACCCGGATGAATTCGGGTTCGGGTTTGGGGTAACTCGTGTATCCGGAACCCGAACCCGGATTCATTTTTTATATTATTTTTAATTATATTTATTAGTAAATATAAATACAAAACATTAAAAAAAATTAATTCAATTTCACAAGTCAAACACACAAATCGCGAATTACACAAATAAGACAAACCCTAGCTGTGCTGCCGCTGCCGCCTTCCGCCTTCCGCTGCCCCGCAAGCAAGTCAAACAACTCTCAGCTGGGTTCGCCACTGTCGCAAGGTCGGTTCGCCGTCGTCGTAAGGTTGGGTTTGCGGTTCGTCGCAGCTCGTTTGGTTCACCAGAATCACCATCGCCGCATGCTTACAGCAGTGCAGTTCCTCAATTCGTTTGATTCACCGGCGTGAGTTGCTGTTATACTTTGTTTTATGTGATTTGTGATATTAATTTGTGTTGTGTTATACTGCTGTGAACACCACTAATTTATGTGATTAATTGTGATTTGTTGTTTAAGTCTTAATTATTAAGTGCTGGGATGGCCTTTGAAACATTGAGAATTTGAGATATTGTGATTTCTGATGAGTGATTACTTCAGTCAATGTTTAGGAGTTAGTTTAAACCTTGTTGGTCATCGTGCAAAGTATGGACTGTATGGTTATCTTGATGATGTTGGTGGTAGACAATTATATAGGTTTAGAAACTTCATGTGGTAGAGAAAAGCTTGGGGACATTCTCCAATCCTCTAGGCTATGTTGCAGGGGCTGTTTGTCCAGTGTAGACCTCATCTTTTTATTTCTGTTAATATTTCCTTTAGTTACATTAGTTGTGTTTTGGTTCTATCACTGATAATGAAAGTGAAATTTGAAATTTCATTATTGATCCAGGTTCAAAACCCGGAATCCGGGAACCCATATTTTTTCGGGTTGAACCTGGACCCGGACTCGGATGGAAAAAATCGGGTTTTAATCCAAGTCCGGGAGAAAGAAAATGACGTCCGGGTCTGGAACCGGGAAGCCTAAACCTGGGCCCGAACCCGCATTTTACCATCCCTAGTTGTCCTCATAAGAATTATGATGAGTGCCAATTTTTTTTCTTTTTTTTAAAGGAAAAGCCAAAGGTTAATAACTTATATTTACAAAAATTATTCTTTTCGAAAAAGATAAAGTATTGCTTTATTTTACAATTCATCTTGTATAGTAAGTAATAATGTCACGTGACGCTGTTCAGTTAATTATTCTTTTTAAAAAATATAAAATATTATTTTATTTTACAATTTATATTGAGTAAGCATTAATGTCATGTGGCGTTGTTAAGTTAATTCATAGTTTAAATAATATTTATAAAAAAGTTGTAGAACTTTAATATGTATTAAAGTATTCACTATATAGTGGACATTAGTACCATTAGATCATCTTTTTATTTTGAATGTGTTATTAAATTTCTAAAATTAGCTTAATAGAGAGGAAAAGATGAAAGAAAAATGAAATACAAATCCTTTTTTTTTCTTTCCATTGCATGACATTTTACTAATTTATTTATTTTTTATGTAAACTATATCAAGATTAATTATTCTTGTTGCATTATTGAAACTAGAAATAAATAATTTATTAAAAACCAAAGATGAAGATAGTGTTGTAATTTATAAATTTAATCCTAACAGTGGCATTTGTTTTTTTTTTTGATCTTAAATCTGAATAGAGATAAATTAGTTTGAATTCTGAATAGAGCTGAATGTCTGAATCTGAACCATATATTTATTTTTCTTGTCTGAATCCCTAAAAATAAATATTAAATTATTTTTTTAACTTAAAAAATCTAAAAACTAATATTTTTACATTTACACCCTTACAAATTATAAATGTTAAACAAATAATAAAAGTCTCAAGGAATATAAATAAGATAATAAATTATCATAAGATAAATCATATTTAATTTAATACAACTCTTCAATATTCTATATTATATATGCTAATCAATTTTATTATAGTTTATGATGTTTTTATCTGAAAAATATTCATAAAGAATTATGAAGATAAATAATGCTAATTTTGAAGAAAATAGATAGATAACAATAACAATAGTTTACCACTATATATTATCACAATTTCTATAGAGGTGAGTAGTGAATTATTAAATTTTATTTAGGTAAGGATAAAAGTTAATCAATTGATAGGGATATTATTTGAAGAACATCTTTTAATAATATCATTTACACTTTTTAGATTAAGTAAAAAACTAAAAAAAAAATTAGCTTAATAACTTAGTAACTTAATGACTGAAAATTTTCATTAAGTTTAAAAAATAAACAGACTTAATGATTTAGGGGCAGTTTGTTTTTTTTTTTCTTAATGACTTAATTGACTTAATTTTAATAGTTAAGTGAGTAAGTTTGTTTGTTTTTTCAACTTAATGAAAATTTTTAATCATTAAGTTATTAAACTATTGTTTTATTTTTTGTTTAATCTAAAAATACTGAATGATATTATTAAAAGATATTCTTTAAAATATTCTTATCTAATTAATTAATTTTCATCCACACCTTAGCATTATTGCTCATCTTCTATAACTTGTGATAATATATAGTGATAGACAATTATTATTTTTATCTTTTTATTTTCTTTAAATTAGCATTATTTATTTTCATATTTTTTTATAAATATTTTTATATAAAAACATCATAAAATATAATCAAATTGATAAACATATTATATTAAATTGAATATGATTTGTGTTATGATAATATATTATCTTAATTTATGTTCTTTGAGATATTTATTATTTGTTTAACATTTATAATTTGTAAAGGAACAAATATAAAAATACTAGTTTTTAGAAAAAAAACTTAATATTTATTTTTAGCGATTCAAACAAGAAAACAAATATATTATTTAGATTCAAACATTTAGCTCTATTCAGAATTAACACAAATTCAAGTCTATTCAAATTTCAGATAAAAAGAAAAGCCACATTAACTGATTAAAATTAAGTCAATTAAGTCATTAGATTAAAAAACAAACAAACGGCTTGTTATGATTATTTTGATATCGGTTATTAATATAAAATTTTCCAATTTAATTTAAATTATAACATAGAAATTATATGTATATTGTTCATTAATTATTTCAAAATTGTTAATTAAACACCTTTGAAAATTAAAAAGATACGGAAGTGAGTAAAATCCAAATCAAATTTTTAGCGTCATGCCTCTTAAGGGTTCAAATTTATATGTCTAACCAAAGAAGTAAGATACTTTGAAAATCACTCGTCAAATTCCTAGGTCCATTCAATAATTATTTCAATTATGCTATAATTCATTAAAAAAAAGTACGAATGATTAACAATAGGCCTTCTCAAAATTATCACCAAAAAAAAAACATTTAAGTTATAGTTTCAGGAAAATATGGAAGGTTACAGTTGTAATCTTTAGTTTTTTTTTATAATTCTTATAATAACTAAAATTAAGGTTGTTTTTGTTCGTAATTTTATTTTATCTTATTTTTCGAACGATAACATAAAGAATTATCAAAACCCATCCAGTTCTGGGCTCCTCTTAGAGATGCGGAAGGCTTTTTCCTCTGAGGCCCATTGGGTCTCAAACCAGGCTCAAGTTCACGTACGTAGCCCAAACCAAAACAAAAGATGAGAAAAATGAAAATGGCCGGAGTTCGAAACACGAGACCGCCACGTAAGCTCCACAATCGCAGTTAATTCAACCAAGTCGCGATCAGTTACCTCAGCGTTGGTTTGGATTAACGACGAAGATATTAGAACAAAGAACAAGGAGAGAGGCAATGATAGTGATGATACAATACAAATATTAGCAACGTGTGGACCCCATTCCAAAATCTCTCATATGATGATGGTGCGACAAAATTTTGACTCCATCGCAAACTTAATCCCTAAGCAAATCGTTCAGCATTATTATATTGTCGTTTAATTTTCCGAATCCTCCATCCAACTCGGACAAATATGGAGCAGCCTCTACTCTCCGGTAAGCTACACTCGGCGGATTCCATTTTTAATTTTTAACTTTTTGAGAATTTTCATGAATTGACATTTTTTTTAATTTGTTGACACTGAATAATGAAGAGAATAGAAGTGAATCAGGAGGGAAAGACAGCGGAAGATGGAGCTCGTACGAGCACGTGGGAAGAACAAATTCTTTCATTCCAACTGCCTCCTTGGCGGGAGCCGAACTCAGCGTTGAAGAAATCCGATCGGCTTCTGGTTTCTCTGGTCACTATCCGCCGTCCATTCACGCTCCCTTGATCAGTTCTCCTGAGCCCGATCCTCACCGTGCGTGGTGCATCGAAACTCTCCGTTTTTATTTTAAAATGAGCTTCGTTATTTGTTTGTGTCCGCGTATTTTCATCCATTAGTGATGCGCGTGTCTCTTGCAGAGCAAGCTATTGTGTACCAAGGTCAAGGCGGTTACTTTGGAGGGGATTATCGTGCAAAAGCTAATGAATTACAGGGGTAATGACTAATGACAGATTGAAATTACAGTTTAATTAGTTGCAATTGTTTTGTCATTTGGGGTTATACGCCTGTTGTTTGATATATTTTAAGCATACATTGTGCTTGTTCTTGTGCTGGTTTGTTTTTGTTTTTCTTATTTTGGCCTTATGGGACCTTGTTTGTTGAAATATTATCCTGATAATTTTGGAAAAAGTTCAAAATTTGATGCCATCGTACGGTAAAAGGAAAAAACAAAAGGGGAAAAATCAAAGTGCATTCCACTTTAGTATTAATTATTTACATAGAAGAAAGCCTACTTTATGATATAGCATAAACTTTCTAAATGAAAAGGGCTGCTGTAGTTTGTTGTTGGAGGATATCATGATTTGATATGATATTGTTCTTCTTGTGCCACAACGCGAAGTTATTAAGAGTTTTAATCAGCATTTTTCCTGTCATCTAGTTTTCTGTCTTCCAAATACCTAGTGAATGCAAGGATACTTTATTTCTTCAAAACGGGATGTTTTTAATCTGCTTCAATGATAACTTTTGAGCCTTGATTTTCATCCCTCAGAAGACAAAACATCCACGTGCTATTTTTTTAAGTTTTATTGTTTAGTCTCTATTCATGTGCTTTTTGATTTATGGAACTTGATGAGCATTTAACTATGTTGCAAACTCCTGACATCAGTGAAACAAATTTTAGAGGGCAAGAGAAAATCAAAATGGAGCCTTTCAGTTAAATAAATGATCTTTATGTAGGCAAATACTGGATGAGGTAGAGATAAGGGAGTTGCTCATTGATCATGTCGGTCATCGTTGCTGTTGGGGAAGTCGTCCAGCTCGAACATGGAAGATTCATGCGGTTGAAGATTGTAATGTCTATGTTGGAACTCTTGAGACATTCATAGAGGAGAGGGAAACCATAAGTGAAACAGAACCTTACCTTGGTGGAAACATTGATGGGAAAGATAATGGGCCTGCACTAGGGACTTGGGAATTGGATCTAAGGTCACAATTCCCTGTTCTATTTGTACCTCATCAAGAAACACGAGTAAAAGTTCCTTGTTCTGAAACAATCAAGAAATGCCCTGGTAATTTTCCCAAAACTGTGGACTCTTTGTGCGATGAATAATATACATTTTGGACACGAAGTTGTCCATATTTGTTTACATGTCATTTTTTATTGTCCTTCTCCTCTAGTTTCCTTTATTGCTCCAGTTATTAATATGACCTATTTCCTGATTAAAACCATACAAGTATTATTTGGTTCCCATGTTTAGATATTGCTTAATTGCATTAATTCACAGATTGTGTAGGACGAGGAAATGCTGTCTGTCCTAGTTGCAATGCAAATCAAGAGCCTGAATATTATAAGGAAAAGCAGATGAGTCAGTGCTTCAATTGTTATGGAAGGGGTTTGATTGCTCATAAAGATGGGTCTGACACAATGTGAGCATTTTCCCATTGATCCTTTTGTTTGTACTGATCTTGTACAGCATGTGTTGTTATCCTATGTCAAGTTCCAACATATTTATTATACAAATAAGTTTTCTTTAACCATGAATTATTTACCTGTTAACTACTGTATGTTGCATATAGCCAGTGCTAAATACTGCAACTTGATAATGTAGGTTTTAAATTTTCTGACTGACAAGCACCATATGTTCTTAGATGGTGATTTCCCTGTCGTTGGATCTTTATATTTGGTGGCTGTCTCTAATGTCTTCTCTTCTACTGTTTCCTTTACTAATTATCTCTGCAGCTGTACGAAATGCAATGGAAAGGGAACAATTCCTTGTGCAACTTGTGGATCTCGTGGGTTAATAAAATGCAGGAAATGTGGTGGAAGTGGTTCTCTTTTGACACGCAGTTTTGCCATTGTTAGATGGTGAGTTTACAACTTGTCTTTATTAATAATGATTCCTTCCTGTTGAACACAGAATTTAGAAGGTATCTACATGCCTTAAGCTGTTGAACTACATACTTAGGGAAAAGGAATCGTTTTTCTGTTAACAGGAAGACTCTGTCAACCCGAAAAGTAAGTGCAACCAGCGGAGCAGCTTCTGTCCCAGATGAGGTTTTCCACAGAGCCAAAGGGGTTCAGTTGTGTAACACTCAAGCATACCAATGCTCTCCTGCCTTTTTTGCTGACTCTTTCTTTCTCAACAAGTTCTCTTCTGAAGTTATTGCAGAACGGGCTCATGTGCCTCCTACTGCCAGGATTATATGTGAGAGGCATACTATTTCTGTTGTTCCAGTAACTCGTGTCACCATGACTCAGCGTGGTCAATCCTTCAGTTTCTATATAATTGGTAATAGCAGAGAGGTGTACTTAAAGGACTATCCCTCTAGGTTTTGCTGGGGCCTCTGTCCTTGCTTGGAGTGGTTAAAATTGTAATTTGCTCAGATCCTCATCTTCCCAAGATTGAAGTCTTGTCATTTATGTGAACTGAAATTTGTGAGTTCTTTGCATGAGTGACGATAAGTTGCTGATTTTTCATCTTCCAACCGATTGGGACTGTAATTTTCTTATGCCGACAAGCTTCGGTCAGTTTGGACGACAAGATGTGCTTTTCTTTCCCTTTCTTGTGTTAAATGATGATGGTTATAATTCTGTCAATCAGAGATTTGTATACTTACATGCTTTAGATTTCTTATGGGTTTATAAGAAACTTGCTTTTAGATTTATCCCCTACACTCCGGTATTGTCTTGCCATCTTATCCTTTCCTCCTATTTCTATTAAAGGTCTGGTGTTCTTCAATCCCATGTTTATATTTAAGTGAGATTTAAAGGGCCGAAGTTGTCTCTTTCGTTTGGGCCAGAACAAATAGGCTGGCTGAATAAGTATGAGAATCCCAGTAACAAAATATAATAAACAACTGAAAGTGTAAAAGAAATCGAAAGAGAATAAAAAATGAATAATGATACAACCACAAATTATTGTATAAATTTATTTTGTACAAACTGACGTGGCATTAATTCATTGGTTGAATGAAAATATAAAATAATAAAAACAAATCATGTGGGCCAAGTGATATTTAATTCAACTAATCTTATCATGCCACATCAATTTGTACAAAATAAGTTTGTACAAGAGTTTGTGGCTATATCATAAAAAATATGGGATTCCGTTCTATCATTGCTGGTTCTATATTACAGGTTACAAGGTTTCGTTAAAAACTTCTTGTTACAGTGCAACGTTAAACTTGAGAAATATAATAGAAAATATGAATCAGTAGAGACAATTTCGGACAGCAATGGAGTGTTACTTAATGTCTGATTGATGTGGTTTTTTTTTTAAATAATTATAAATGTTTATTTAATCTCATAAAATCTTATTAAATTTTTTGTTGTTGTTTGGCTATGTTTTTAGTAGAATTTTTAGAGATTAAATAAGTTAATAATAAAAACTCAAAATTTAGGAATTTGGGAGTAGGGGTTGAAAAGTTTATTTTTAGAATATTAAAATTTCTAAATATCTTTTACTTATTTGATAATCTCATTTCATTCCTTTTATAACATAACTGTAAAAACTTACTCATTAAAATAAGTTTATAATTTTTAATTAAAAACTCTTCCCGACAATCAAACAACTAAATTTTTTGGTAAAAACTATATTTATTAGGATTGACAAAAAAGCTTGAGTTGGTTTTTAATAAAAAAAATCTTTTCGACAATCAAACAATTAAATTTTATGATAAAAACTAGGGATGGCAATAGGGAGGGGAGGAGAAGGAACCAATCTCCCCGTACCCATCCTCGATATTTTACGTATGTCTCCGTCTTCTCCCAATCCACGTCAAAATTATTTAAGAGAATCTTCATCCCCTCTGCAAATAATAACAGGGGATCCCCGAGGGTCCCTAATCCCCGAATAACTAATATATTTTTTTGTTTTTAATTTTGAGTTAATCATACTAAAATAAAAAATTCAAATAAAAGTAAAGTTCGAAATATATCTTACATTAATATCCATTACAAAAGTCACATACATTAAATTAGTAAGTAACGCAGCATGCAATTGATACAAACTATCATGAACAAATTAATAGCCTAATACAAAATTATTACAAATCAAATCAAATTTAAATTCAAAATTAACTTTTCAATGGTGGCGTGGGCACTTTATAAATGTGGACTATTCCCTTTACAACACAATAGTTAAGTCGAAACAAATCAAGAGTAAATGTTAGATTAGATTAGATATTAAAATTGTGATTTGTTGTGGGCAATTATAACATCTAAAAATAAATAAAAAATAGATTTAAGTTTAAAATATTTAATGAATATTAAAATTAAAACAAAAGTTTTTGGCTAATAGAATATGTCCGGTCTTTTTAATGTCCCAAATAAAAATTTAGGACTTTAAGTAGTTAATTAGGCCTAAAAGTTTAATAATATAAATATTTTGATATTTTTACCAATACTTATAATTTTATAATTTAAATTTTATTATTTACTAGTAATTTTAAAAAATAAAAATTAAATTAAAAATAAAAATGAGGAAATGGGTAGGGGATGAGGATTCCACCTCATCCCCGAATAAGAAATTAGGTAAAAAAATTTCTTCGTCCTTTCGCCGAATAAGAAATTTGATATGAAATTATCCTCATACCTTCCCCGAATAAGAAAAATTTCCTAAGATACCCGTCCTGTAGAGATTTTTGCCATCCCTAATAAAAATTTTATTTATTAGGATTGACAAAAAAATTGAGGTGTTTAGTTCAGGCCCACGACCATAAAGGCCAGTTGCATGGATTGGGCTTAAATATAGGCTAAAAAAATAAAATCTGCATAGATTGAGTTTGGATAAAGGTCTAAGAGCTTGAACTTTTTAATTTTATAAAAGAAATATCAAATTAAAAAAACTCAAAATATTAGATTAATATGTTTTTTAAATTAATATATGTGATTTATTATGTTTTGTTGCTAAAATTTTTATGTATTAGATTATTATTATTATTTTAAATATTTTTTACTTTATTAAAAAATTATTTCAAAATTAATGTAAGGCACACGTTTGACCCAAGCCCAATCCATTTAATTTTGGACGGACTAAAGAGTTTGGGTCTATTCTCAATAACTTAGGCCTTGGCTTGGATTACAAAAAGCCTAACTCAAATTCTTAAGTACGAACTCGACTATTTATTTATATAAACTCTATTAATAAAATTTCTACTTAAATAAATTTTATTTTAAAAAATAAATACGGAGCCTTAAACCTAATAACTGAAAATCCGGCAGTTCCAGCTGTTCCAGCCAGCATACAAAGATTTTTTTTGTGCCAGTGGTTTTCACAATTGCGGCTGTTGAACACGCCAAATCTCAATTTGGTACCGACGGTGGAAACGGAATGTTTGATATGTGCTGTAGCCACTTCAAAATAATCATATCCCAACTCCAAGTTAATTCATTCCACACAAACTTAATTGCGCGTGGACCCCTTGTTAATAGTTACATAGTTTTACCGTCATGTATGGATGAGCATTCGATTTCGACAGTTAAAACACCAATGATTCATAATGTTTGAACTAGTTGGTTTTTGTTTACTTTGATTTGAAACTGATTCGAACGACCAAATCAAATGGTTCACTTAAAAAAAAACTAAAAATATAATTTATTGAAAAAAAAAATTGAAACCTTAGTCCGCATTAGGTTAATATCAAAGTTATTTGACTCCTGACACAGTTGAGGCACTGATATTGATAGATGTGATTATTAACGTGATAGCGTATACTTTGTTTTCTTTTATTTAATTGTTGGTACTTGGCTAATAGCTCATTTTGAGAGATAATGTAAATATTGTGAATGTAGAAGTTTGAGTATCAAGAAGTGACGATTGAGAGATCGCTCATTGGTAATAAAATTTTGAAGTTTTTTTTTGTTGTAATTTGTACTATATTTCTTTACTATTATTTAATATGTTGCTTATTGTTTGTGGATTTATAGACTTAAGATTGTCGTTGTAGGAATAGTAAATAATTACTATGCCATTTTTTATTAAATCTACATGATAAAATTACTCTAACTAAATAATTTAAAATCAAACCGAACCTTCAGTTAAGTTCGGTTTTAGTGCTTTATTCATATTTGATTCACAAAATCATGAACTAATCGATTTTAATTTGGTTCAGTTCTGAGCCTGAACTAAATTAAGCCGAATAGTGCCCACCTTAAGAACCGTCATGTATAAGTTAGAATTATGGTCACACAATTTTGTAAGCTTTCAAACCTCTGCTTAAAAAAGTTAACATTGTCCCTATATTGATCCCTTTCATCTATATTTTATTATCACAGTTTTTTTAGTAGCCACATATATATCAAATACGAGTAACATGAGTAAATTGAGTCCTTATTGGTATTAATTTAAAAGAATTTCACTATTAAGGTTAGCTTATTGCATCTTAATTAATTTTTTGATCAATTCAACACTCATCTACGTTAGTCTCTTTGGACTTAGTAGTTTTAGTACCATCATTAAGCCTTTGTTTTTTTTTTTTTTGCCCCCTAACAAACTGAAATGGATATATACTAACTTAGACTTGACAATAAGAAAAAGGTTGGCACGATGAGAAATTGGATGTCAATAAGCAGCATCTCTTTTAATTTCTCAGAAACCAATCAAAAAGCAACTTTAGGTCAAGTTCCAATATTAGCTTAATTTAGTATAAGCGAAAACGGAGACATCAACTCCCACTACGGTCGAAATATATATTGGTACTTCATCATCAGCAACCTCAAATAAAAAAAAAATTAATAATAATAACAACAGCCCTCTCTTCCAAATTCCCATCTCACCTAATGAAGCATTGATCGATTACTAAATTTGACTTGACCAGGTCTTCCCTTAATTGGTCCCCATGTCAACCATTACCAACAACACCACCCTCTTCATTTTCTTTTTCCTCCATAATTCGTACTCATTCGTGTGTAATTGCCTAACACGACCATTCCTCGTATCATCTTATGCCACTTGTTCAAGAATAATGCTTACAATTTTTTTTTTTGGGGGAAAAAGTCACATTAAAATTAAAAATTTCCCCTAATAATCTTTATTAGGTAGCATCAACCTATCATGTGCGTATCTACAAGGACCACAACATAACATCATTTGTATTAGAAAGAAAGGTCAAACATTAAGCGTAACTAATTTATTATATGTAATTAGTTTTTATATATGTATTTCGTAATTTTAGTAATTTTTAATTTTTTGTATGAAATTAAATTTAATTTCAAAACCGTGACCCCACGAAACACGCCAAGCCTAACAAAGTTAACAAAAGAACAGAGAACGTGCCAGCTTTCCACTCCGCTGCTAAGATTCGATTCTCTTTCTCTCGCCGCGTTGAATTATCATCGTGTGATAGATCGATCACTCTCTCTTATCGTTGGCACGGCACCGCACCTTCTCGTTTGATCCGGTGCATTGCAGCTCACGATATTCTCCTGCTCCCTACCCCAAACACCAATAAAACCATTCGCCTGTTTGCAACAATGATTGCACAACCGACAAAATGTTCACCGAGTGATGTGCATGTTGGCGTCCACACACGGAATCGTCGCCCCGCGGTGTTGTATGCATGATTAGAATCCAACGGCTAAGAGAATTATAAAAGAGGAATTAGCCCATTAAATAATAATTAGGCTACTGGAGATGTCAGATGTAACAAAACAACGGACGCAGATTTCGAGAAGCATGCCACGCGTCCTTTCATTGTCAGTTTTCTAAAAGTACTCTGGCAGAATTTCAAAGAGATACGTACGGGTAAAAGGAGGTCAAAAGATTAAGTGACGGCAAACGAAAACGGTTGGATCAAGGGTAGTTCCACTGTACTGCTACCACCGAACTCTTGCCATTGGTCTATATCCTTTATAAGATGTTTGTTTTGCTTTAAATTTGTTTTTTTCTTAATTGCAAAAATAATTAATCACGTGACAATTATTGTTGAGTTTAATATTGGATTTTTTTTTTAATAAGAACTCATCACTCAACAAGGATTTTAACGCCGAGTGAGTTTTAAGAGGGTTGGAAATTTTTTCGTGATTTGAATATATCATGATATAATTTTGATTTTTTAGTGTAGGATTAAAACACTACTACAGAAGTAGTAGTATTTATATTTTTTAAAAAAATTCCCACTATTTTAAGAATATAAAAATATGCACGCACCAGTCATAAGTATATGATAATATCTAACCACCTCAAATTTTAGTATTATATGAACCAGTCAAAACGAACGACAAATAAATATCTAAAAACTTTAATTTTTACATCATTTACTTTAATATTTTCTACACCATATTGCATCATAACAAGAGATTAGTAAAACCACTCAACTGTAGAAGAACCTTATTGATAAAGATCCACCATTAATGTCAAAAGACAAATCTCAATAGAAACTTCATTACGCTGTGGCATAACAAACGTTGGGATTTCTTAACTACATTCTCATGGAGTATAAAGTAAGACTGCTCGGTTTTCTTGCAAAGAGTGCTTTTGCTCGAATCGCTACTTTTCACCTCTCAGCAACTTAATCGTGTTGGTTTCCTCACTTTAAACATTATCATGTGACCATATTTGTTTACTCTTTCACGATAAGGAAAATTTTTGGAATCACGTGCTTCTGTTGCTCAAGCTTAAACTCTCAACACAACATTTTAAGCTAAAGGTTTCATTATTTGTTGCAAGATTTTAGTGCCCTCTCCACTCCACCACCTCCTCCTCCTTCTGGAGATGAATCATCTTGTGTCATACTTATCGTTACTTCTAATTGTGGCTGGATTTAGTTTTACACAATTGACCTTGCTTGCAGAGTTCAAAAGATAAATCAACACAAGATTACAATTTGAAAAAATAAAATAAAATCCTAATAATCTTCACCTTTACATGTCTCGAGGTATTTAGAAAATATAATTTATTGGGGTTTAATACACTGAATAACATTTTTCTACATCGTGAAGCAACCCAATAATATTATATTACTCAGCGTGTGTTTAAAATATTCCTTCACCCAACAAAAAAATAGAAAGATTAATGGCTCTTAAAAGATATATGTCAATTATTGTTGAAATTCAATTTTATTTTAATTTTAAATTTCCACCCTGAAAAATACTCTCAAAATACACTGGTAAGCTGAATGAGGTCATGATATTTTAATTTTCATTATGCTTCAGTTTTACTTTTACCTTGTGAAATGCCCAAAATTAAGGTAATTGAATTTGTAATCTAAGAAATGAATTTGTAATCTAATAAATTAATCAATATACTACCAAATACTCTTGACTTTCAAATGAGTGACTTTTTTTTTTCGGGGGGCTCTTTTGTCTTTACTTCTAGTCGCTAGGTTTGAATCCATAAATTTGTATGAATATGCATTTCTATTTTCTTTTCTATTTACGTGTCCTAGTAATTGAACACACACAAAAAAAAAGGAAAAAAATTAAGTTTCAGTAATGTTTATTTGATAAGTTCATGCATGTTTGGTGGTACTGATTCGAATTGGAATTCAAATCAATTAAATTTTTTTTTTAGATGAACTGGACAACTTTATAAATAAATAAAAAAAAATAGCAGCTCAAGCAAACCAAATTCATTACACCAATTAAAAAACCATTACCAATTAATTATAAAAGAAGCAAATTGAGTTAGGGTACATTTAATTTCCTTTGATTCAAAACATCAAGTTTTAGCCCATCAACTTATTTAATCTTTTGCCTAGTCACATTAAAAATGATGTAATAATAATTTCTTCACAAATTTATACTAAAATGTTAGAAATACTAGTTTTCAGACTTTTTATTAACGTAATAATAATTTCACCACATTTAAAAAGAAAGAATCATCAAGATTTCCGATTTAAATTTGCTAGCTCGTGTTCGTCCTTGTTCAAAATAAAACCAAAAAAAAAAATTGTGTTTGCATTAAATTATCAAATGTTTACCCAAATATCTAAAAACATAAGAAAAGAAAATTTCAAATTACACCCATTAGTACAGAATCGAATCGTTATACTTAGACCATTAATTATATTGTTTCAAATATATATACATATTGTTTTGTCATCAAAGGGACAATTTATTAGTTTGTTAGGCCTCTAAGCTCTCATCCCGTACAATGGTAACAGAGATTGAATATAGTAACTAAAAAAAGGATTGAGAGCATAATTGTGGAAATGCCTTAGAATTAAGACCAATTTATAAAAATAGCCCTCTTTATTACAATATTATTTTTAATTTTTGACAATAAAAAAATGAGCATTTGAAACACGCATACACGATACTCTTGAATAATCTATGGGAGCAATGACCTACAAGTAATGAACAGATTGACATCTCAAGCATAATTAAAGTAATAAGAAAAAAAATAATGAACAGATAAATTTAATTAATCGTTTGAGTTGTTTTTTTCAAAACACACTACCCAAAAGGAAAAAAAAAAACTATTATGTATATTTTTTATAAAAAAAAATTGGATTAAGAAGAACAGTTAAAAGAGAGAAGTATCCGAGTAAAGTTCCAACGTTAGTCAGAGGCAGAGACTGCGGCACACTATAAATAGAAAAGAAAAAAGAGCCAAACACAAACACAAACACCAACACCAACACCAACACCAACACCAACACCAAAAGCAGATCGCAAGCACATGTCACATATTATATATACGCAGTTACATTCGTTCCTTTGAAGCTTCAATTTCGGGGCATTTCGAGTTTCGACACAACTCAACACAACTGACGGTTTCCCTCGCTTTCTCTCTCTCATTTTTTTTTTCTTTCCCCTCACTTTCCGGGAAAATAAAATTGGAAAGAAAAGAAAATTTCCCATTTTGTGACATTTCACGCGTATAATAAGTCCTGGGCCATATGTCGTCCGGTGCCGCCCTGAACAGCAACAACAACAACAACGACGACGACGACAACTCCAACTCAACAACGGGAGGCAATATCAGTGTCCAAAAACCAACACGACGTCGCATTGCTGACTTCATAGATCACGTTGACAAGCTTCCGAATATTCCCTCTGACTATTCGTATTACATTTCCGACGAAGAAGAATCCAACAGCATCAACAACGCGAACAACAGCAGCAGCTTTAACGGCTCCTTTTCTGGGCCCCACGATCATTTCCACAATTATCAGGGGGTCAGGTGTCATCGTGCGCTGCGCAGGAAACTGTGCGCCTTCCTGCCGGACGCGTGTCGGGGGAAGAACATGGTCCGCAAGGTCATGGTCGTGCTCCTGTTCATGGCTGTGGTTTCGGTGTTCGTTAAAGTTCCGGTTTTGAGTAACCGGTTTGACGTTAGCAGTAAGAGCAGAGTCAGGGATAAAGGCCTTGTTCTTGCGCGGATGTTTAAAGACGATTGGGCTTTTTCCCAACGCGTTGTTGCGGAAGATAATAAACAAGAACCCTCCATACCCATCAGAGTTTTGGAGAAGATTTCTGTAAGTTTACTTTCTTTTTCGGTGCTTCTCTAGTCAATTGAAAGGAAACTTAAGAATGTTGCATTCTATGTAAAAAGTTTTTTTTTTTCAACATTTACTGCAGTTTACTACAAGTGGGTTGTTATTTACAAACTTAAGTAAATCAAGAAATTGGGTAATTATTTGAATCTGTTTACAAATTTTTCCTTCTGCTTACTTTCCGTTTGGATGCCGAGAAAATGAAGGAAAACTCTGCATCCGGAGTAATTGCGTAAAAGAGTTTTTTTTAATACCCTTTTAATTTTTTTAATTTAAGATTATTTGGAAATGGGGATGAGATAATAATTTCTAATTTTTATATTGCTTAAAATTATTCTGTGTTCATAGTTTGAGTCACAAGAGGAGGTGGGTGGCAACTGGTGCATTGATTTTTATTTGGGGTGGCTACGGAATTCGCTGTTTATGGCTGCTTTCTTATGATTAGTTGGCCGTTGTGTTGCTTTCTCGCTTTTTCCGTGTTGATTCTTCGAGTGTGAACTTTCAAATAAAGTTGTCTTTGACTTTTCTTATTGGAATTTTCTGTCACTGTTTCACATAATTTTATAATAGAAAAAGATTTTGATCTTTTACTGATTGTGCTTTTTACTGTTGGCGATGCAATGTGATGGTAACTAGTTATGTTTTTATTTTATTGTTTTGTAGACTCCAGAAATTTGGATGAAACCCAACAGTGATAACTATTATCAATGCATAGCTCGACCGAAGAGTCAAATAAGTATGAGCCGTTCCATTTCTTCAGTTGTGTTTATATGCATCTTCTTGTTTGCTTGAGAGAATTTATTTCTGATTTTTACAAATTTGAACTTTCTTTTAGGTAATAATAAGAAGACTAATGGGTATATTGTTGTTCATGCGAATGGAGGATTGAATCAAATGAGAACTGGAGTAAGTTTAGCTCTTTCACAAAACTCATCATGTTTGATACTGTGATATTTTGATGCTAATTTATTTCATTGATTGAAATTCAGATATGTGATATGGTGGCTGTTGCCAAGATAATGAATGCCACTCTGGTTCTTCCTTTACTTGATCATGAGTCATTTTGGACCGATCCCAGGTATTATTCTCATTTCTAATTCATTTTGCGTTCTTGAAGATCCTTCTTCATTATGTTACGCCTCCATTCCAATGATGAATTTCCCAAATTTTTGCCAGTGATTTCAAAGATATTTTCGACTGGAGACATTTCATGAATGTTTTAAAAGATGATGTCAATATAGTCGAGTATTTGCCAACCCGTTACGCAAGGAAGAAGCCCCTACTAAAGGCTCCTGTTTCCTGGTCAAAGGTGTGTAAATATTAAATAATCTGAACTCTCAAATTGCAAGGCATTTTGTTGCTTTATCTCTATTTATCAATTGTATCTAAGATGCTACATTTGCAGGCTAGTTACTACAGAAATGAGATGGTCCCTTTGTTAAAGAAGCACAAAGTGATAAAGTTTTCCCACACCGATTCAAGGCTTGCTAATAATGGCCTTGCTGGCTCAATCCAAAGGCTCAGGTGCCGAGCCAATTACGAGGCTCTCCGCTATTCGAAGGATATCGAGGACCTTGGAAAAATTTTAGTTGATCGACTTAGGAACAATAGTGAGCCCTATGTGGCTCTGCACTTAAGGTATTATCCAAGTGGTATCTATTATTATTTTCTTAGTTATGAAGTTAAGAAGCTAAGTAGTCGAATGTTGATTGCAGATATGAGAAAGACATGCTTGCATTCACCGGCTGCAGCCACAATCTTACTGCTGAAGAGGCTGAGGATCTGAGGGTTATGAGGTATAATGTTAAACATTGGAAGGAGAAGGAGATAGACGGCAGAAAGCGACGTCTCCAAGGGGGATGTCCAATGTCTCCCCGAGAAGCAGCCTTGTTCCTAAAGGCCTTGGGTTACCCTTCCACGACAACAATCTACATAGTTGCAGGGGAGATTTATGGCAGCAGTAGCATGGCAGCCTTCCGTGAAGAGTTTCCAAATGTCTTTTCTCATTCCACTCTAGCGACTGAAGAAGAGTTGGAGCCGTTCAAGCCGTATCAAAATCGCCTTGCTGCCTTGGATTATCTTGTGGCACTAGAAAGTGATGTCTTTGTTCATACATATGATGGAAATATGGCCAAGGCAGTGCAGGGGCACAGGAGATTTGAAGGATTTAGAAAGTCCATCAACCCTGACAAGTTAGTAACTTATCAAAGATTTTATTTTTATTTGTTACTGCAGGGTGTATTTACTTGCAAATATTAAACTCATATGATATCTTTATTTCAGGCAAAACATTGTTAGACTGATAGATCAGTTAGAAGAGGGTGCTATATCTTGGGAAGAATTCTCTTCAGAAGTTAGGAGTTTACATTCAGACAGGCTCGGAGGACCATATTTGAGACAGCCGGGAGAGTCACCAAGACTAGAGGAAAACTTTTATGCAAATCCTTTTCCTGGTTGTATCTGTGACAGGTCTCAGGAGAGGGTTGCTGGCCTGAAACTTGATGAGAGGTTAAGTTCAAGAGCGGCATAAAAAAAATAAGGTTTTCATAGGCAAGATTTTTTGGCTCATTCCATGGATTACTTGTGTCGACTGCTTATAAGGTGGCTGGTCTGATTGTGTGAATTTTGGCCATTGAACTGCATTTTGCTCAGTCAAGAGACTCTAAGAGCTGCCAAAAGGATCAAGGAGATGGAGGCTCTCACCCGTTTTGAGAGTTATTTGTTTTAGTTAGAGAGGACCATTCCTGCAATTAAGAAAGCGGAGATGGTCCTGGATAATTCTGGGAAATATCAGATTACTATACACTGGCGCAGAGAACTGAATTCCTGTTAGTTCATAGTATTCCATTTATTTATTATTCTTTTATTGTCAAATATCATTGGTCAAATTAGGCTTCATTACAAATTTAAATGTAACATCATACACAGTACATAATAGAAAGTATCACGATTTCTCCAGATACCTTCTGATTCTTTGTAATCTCTTCTCACTTGTCGATCTACAGTGGAATGAAAGCAAATTCCTCCATTACAGAGCTGCAAGGATTTCATCACACTAATGAGAGATTGATGACGGCCGCAGTCACACGGATAATTGTTTGGAATTTGACGTTCAAAATTGACAGGGGCCTAACAAGAATTAGCAGTGAGTGTGGACTAAGTTCACATTAAATGGGAGACTTTCATTTGAATCTCTTATTGAACAAAGAAAACAAAGCAGAAAATTGCTTTTCACTTGCGCCACAAAGCTGGCGGGTGACAAAAAATCACCATCAGACAGGCCCGAAGCGGCGAAGCAGTGGCCTGGAAAAAGCTACCCTTTGTGCTCACAAGAAAAGCAATAAAAAGTCTCTTTTACATTACAGACTTGGTGAATTTTTAGCAAATTTTTAAATATCAGCCGGAAAGCGAATCATTTTTTAAATTTATCTTTTTTAAATTTATCTTTAGGGTTAAGAAGTTTAGTTAGTTAACGAAAATATAATTTATATTCAAATTATCAACAAAATGTTAGTCCTTGTTATTATCTAAGAAAAAGAACTTTTGAAAATAGGTTTTTGTTTTGACAAAACTATTAAGAACTCAATAAAAAATTTTGTTGAATTTTGAAAACTTCTTTTTAATCTGTTACACTTGTTTTGCCAATAATATATTATTAAAAAAACACGTTTTGGGCATGAGGCAAGAGTTTTAAAGTATTTTTATTAGTATGCTTTCAGAACCAGTTTTAACAAACTCTAAACTATCAATTTTTGCCGAGGCAATTTCCTCTTTCACTTTCTTCTTCCTCCGTTTTAAACGTCTTTTACCTTCTTTGGTAACCCGGAAGTGCTTGTGTTTTGACCCAACTTATTGCTATTCATACTACCTAAGCACAAACAGGACGTAGCAGCAATCACTCTCTCCACTTCCTTTTACCACGTAGAACTTCTCAGTATTTAGGCCTTAAACATAGCACCATTGCGGGTACCTGCCGATCCTATGGCAGTTACTATCAATTCTCATATTAAGCAGAAAAACTTTCAGCGAGTGCTCCTGGTTTCAATTACTGCAGAAGGTAATATGTCAGAAAAAAGCAAATAACGTTAGAAAAAAAGTGAAAAGGATTACATCACACGGCTACAACACTTTACGGATTTACTAACATTCAGATGAGGACATGAATTTAGATGAGTTTCAGAGCTTCGGCAACAAATATCTGAGGAGAACAACTGAAGAATCTGCCCGTTAAAAGGATACATTGAAAACATACAGGAGAAATTGAGAATTGGAGAGAGATGTATTTTGAATCACAAAAAGAATGGTGTCTCATTCATTCCTTGGCTACAAAACTCACAATATCAGCAAAGGGTTGTTAATCAAATGGAACTTCAAGATGAATAGGTTGAATCTCAACAAAGTTGATTAATGTACATGATGCAGCCTTTTATCAACCAGGAAATCCACCCCTTCTTAATTGGATTCAAAATTTTCATAATCTACCTGTGGAATTACATCATCATGATCCATATCTGTAACTCTTAACTACCACATTGAAGGTACATAGACCTGTTCTTTCAGATTTTGTGTTGCACTTTCTGTAGGAAAACCTCTGACCGCACCAATTGTCCACTGTGCTATGATCCCTGCTGCAACTGCAAAACGAAGCTGCCTTTGCAATACATCTTGATTTTCAAACATCTCAGGGCAAGTCGTCAGCTTTCTCAAAATGGCAGCAACCACAGCATCGCCAGAACCAGTCCTATCACAAGTGAACGGTGTTATCAGCACATCTTCAGTTCCAACCACCACACCATCAAATGACGGGGAATAGTAATGAATCCGAAGAGTTCCGTCAGTCACAAACAAAAATTTAAGTCCATCATGCCACAATGGAGAGATTTCCTCACGAGTATAATGATAATAATCCCGCCGGTTCTTAGTTTGTTCATAACTTTCCGCATAATATTGTGGAACATAATTTCTTTTCCTCTCATAAAACTCTTCATCTAAAAGAAACTCCAGCTCTTGCCTTGACACCTCAATAACATCTGCCTCATTCCATGCTTTCTTAATCAGTTCCCTGGTCTCATCACGCGATTTCCACAAAGGCAATGGCAAATTTAAATCAAAAAATATAAGCCCTCCAAACTTCTTAGACCATTCAATTGCTTTAAGAAGTGTTGAACCCATTGTTGGTGACATCAAAACTTCAGAATTGAAGTGGAAAATTTTAGCCTGCAGTAGATTAGATAAGAAGAATTACACATTCAGTCAACAAACTAATTTCATTTCATTACTTGCTTTACAATTTGGCCCATCTAATTCCACCCCATTCAGCCATTTCATTCAAATTGTCCTCCCTTGAGGTGAGCAAAAAGATCATTTACAAAAACAGCAAGTCTAAGGGTATGTTCATAACTGCCGCACTTGTGGTTAAATTTGAAATCACACCACTAATATTTACCAACCACTCAATAACTAGTGATCCTATTCCATAACAACATTCCCTTAAGCATTTCGTATTTCGAAGGCAGGCATAACGTTTGTAACTGAGCATTCAATATTAAAAATAAAAATAAAAATAAAAACAAAAAAATTGAATCTTTTCAATCTACAAAATGCAATTAATTCATGTGACCTCAAACCTCAGACATAAATTTGTCAAATGTTTACCTCTCTGAGCACTGGCACGTTCAATTCAGAGCTCAGAAGCGAATCCTCAGCCGAATCTTTCACCGTCTCAGCCATCATCTTCCCATTCTCAAACTTAATCTTCATATACGTACACGCGGTCTTAACATTCTCATCAAACTTCACCGCGCGTGTCTGCACTCTCTCTTTATTCATCATAAAAACCAACTCATCACCGAAGGCATCGGCGCCAACCTTCCCCAAGAACGCCGCCCTCCCGCCAAGCCTCACGTGGGATATCGCCACGTTGGAAGGGGGCCCACCTGGGGCCCTCACAAACTCCGGCGGATCCCACTGGACCATCTTCCACGTGGAGTAGATGTCCGGGTGCATCTGGTTGTCGTGCACTCTCACCGTCGGCACAAACTCTTTTTGTACGGCGCCGAAGCAGCATATTAGAGGAGGATCATCGAAAGGAAAGTTCATGTCGTCATCGTAATCCAATACGCCGTCGCTTAGTTCTTTCGTTTCTTTTTTGGTCTCAATTAAGCCATTCTCGACTTGGGTTTTCTTCGGACGCCCGGGTTTGTTCTTCGTCACAGTAGCCGAAGAAGCTGATGTGGCTTTCTTCTTCCGGCCTCGGCGAGAGGGTTTCGGCGGTTCAACAGCTCCATTGTTGCCGTCATTATCATCAAGATTAGAAGCTTTTGGTGGGCTTAGTAAATAAGAATAATGTGGCTTAAATCCGATTTTGGGTTTTAAAAATTTCGTTGTTTCGTTAGGGTTCATAAGAAGTGGAGAAGAGTAGTGAAGGTGAGGAAGAAGAAGAAATGTCGCCATAGTTAAAGGGTTTATCCAGGGGTTTCTTTCTTTGTTCAGCTTCTAAAATTTTTTATCGGGTTGTAATTATTGGGCTCGGATTGTCGGGTCGAGTCAACAGCTGTCATTGGATCCAACGGCTGATAGGTGGCAGGCTGCGTCATCATGAACGAATTTGAACCGTTGGATCAACAGTGTTCTCTAAATGCTCACAACATTGAAATTAAAATTAGAGCATTTTCCTTCATTCTGCTTTGCTTGGGAAAGGGATTCTCTTCTTCTGGTGCTGTCGTTTTCTATTTGATGAAATCAGAAAGGGTTTAATTCTGAGTTCTTCCGTTGAGAGGAAAACCGTTTCTTCTTTGAAATTATCATCTTCTGGGTTAAGTTTTGTTACTGGTGAGCATCTTCCTATGATCTTAATCTTGTCGTTTGATTTTGTTTTCAAGTCGTAATTTCATGTCGGTTCAATTCTTATTCATATTGCTTGTGCAGCAGATTAAAGCTTTACATTCAAGATTCTTTAGTATTGCAACCACACCCACTGACCCACTTGTTGATTGCTTGCAAATTGATGCCTGAATCCATACGCTCATTATTTACTGTTTTGTGAATCTTTTTAGGGTCAATTTGGCTTTAAATCTCACAGACCATATCAGTTCATGGTCCATTTAGTTTGATAGCCTCAGTAGGACATATATGTTGCTTTTTGATTATCTTATGTTTTTGGGAAACGAGAAGAATTTGAAATTTTTTTCCCCTTTTTTCACAACTCTTTGACGAACTTGCCATAATGTACCGAATTCAGAAGTTTGTTCTTAATGAAACTTAACGTTTTGAAAATGGTCTAATGTCATGCGGGCCTGACCTGGCCTGGCCCTCTTGTGTGTTGGATTTTAAGCTAACTTGTCTATCCAAAACTGAGATATCAGCTTCCTTTCATGCAGAAGAATGGGTTTCTGGACTTTTCTGGAAGGCCTTCTGCTTTTGGCTAATGCATTCGCGATTCTAAATGAGGATCGCTTCCTAGCCCCAAGAAGGTGGACTTTGGCAGAACTGCAAGCAGGTGGAAGAAATACACTAAAAGGGCAGGTCATTGGGCTTATACATGCATGCCAGTTCATGAGACTGCCGCTTATTCTTTTGAATCTCGTCACTATCATTGTGAAACTGGTTTCTGGATGAGGTTGAAGAGGATTAAAGAAAATCAAGGTCTGTGGTAGGCCATTGATCTTTGTACATTGTGATGTTGTCAGGAAATCTTGTGCCCTCAAAACAAATGTGTGGTATAATCAGGAAACTATGTCAAAATTATGACTCCATAGCATACGAAACTGAATATAGTCTTCAAAGTGTTTGCTTACTTTCATTGCTCTTCTTTTTTGACTTTTTTGATATTATGAACATGGTTATCCAACCATTATTGTAGTTTTTTTTCCTTTATATATTAGAGCTGATGTTCTGTAACATGGATTTGGTAATCGGGATTAGATGCTGTTCCTTAATTAGTTTCATTGAGGATTTGCATTAGGTAGCATGTATAGTGCTGCAAGGAACAAACTAATAGAATGAAACATGGATGCAGATGCATCAATGAACAGAGCTCTAAAATTGAACACAAACATCAAAACTTGTATTATTTACTTAATTGCATATATTATCTAAGAACAAGCATCATCGGCATTACACAGAATCCTATGATTGCATAAACTGCGAAAAGAAAAATCAAACTACAAACAGAGAAACCAGTCACTCAACTGGAATCATAACCTCATTGGTCCTGAAAGGCGGCAAAGTCCAAGGTGGGTTATACCTAGCCAGTAAAAACTGCCCAATAACTTTATACCCATCTTTCTCCAAGCTTTTCTTCAGCTTATCAACTTTCTCACCCACTACCTCATCTGATGCAACTCCTCCAAATTTCACCACCCCATATTTCCTCTCCCCCTCTTCTCTTATCACCACCCTCTCATCCACTGGCTTCGGTGCCTCCTCCGCCTTCTGATACTTCTCCGGCAACACAAACTGCATTGTCACCATCTTCTTCTCATCACTCTTTGTCACCACTGGAGCCGTCATGGCAATCTTCTCCCCTTCAGGTGAGGACTTTGTTATCACCGGAGCTGTCATGGCAATCTTTTCAGGCTTGGTGTTCTGCGGATTGCCTAATGCACCGATGTAATTTGCCAACACCGAAAAGCCTCCATCCTTGTTACCCTTGAATGTTGCCGGGTCATATGTGACTTCTGCTACAACTGAGGCGCATATTTGCGGATTTCATAGTCGGAGGTTGATTGAATCACTTCATATTTTGGAGTTTCAACGCTGATTTTCCCAAAAACCATACCCATGTTGATGAAACGAGTTGGGTTCCTAAAGGCTGAAAGCTGCGAAGTCCTGATAATAATGGTGACCAAATTATCTAAAAGAGGTGTGTTTATACGTAAAGAAATTTCTCTTGAATGCGGATTGTTGCTCAATCTCTCTGTCTCGAGGCTATTCTCTTGAGTCTTGACAGAAAAGAAATTAGGACATGTTACTTGTTGGAGTCGTGCTTTGCCACTTGGTTTGGCGTGTGTGGATTTTATTAAGCCACGTTCTCAACGGTGCCGCCATATTTTCGCTTGCTAAACATGCACCCCACAGTCAAAAGTTTCCAATTTACCAAGCAATGATTCCATGATCCTTCGACTCCATTTGCATTTGCTTCCTAGAAGCTACAGCTGTAAATTATTCTGTGAGCGTGTGTATTGGAAGCTGAGAAAGATATTACGTTGATGAAAACCTTCATTACTTTTACTATTTTACCAAAATTACTATATTACGAATTTTGGAAATTATATTTACCAAATATTATCTTCACGTCCTTCACGAAATGGTAAGTTTAAGGACATACACTCATATCAGCTTTGCCTTCACAATCAATGTCAAGGCAAAGATGGGAATCAGAAAATGCATGGCGTATGGCATTCCAATCTGCTTCACACGATTGATTCAGGCGATAATCAATCATAATATGAATTGTGAATTTGTGATACAAATGAGTGACGAAGGCTGCTGGAAGTATCTACAACAGGAAGATCTTCTACATTGGCTACAGAATGAAGAAAATACAAGCCTATAAATTTGCGATTCAAGCAAAATCATTAGTTATCGCCGCTCATGCCTTTGGCCGACGGGTGAACTGGTGCTTCCGCTTTGGTGAGTCCAACAATTTGAATTGGTGGATGGTGGCTGCTTTTAGCCAATTAAATTAACTAATTGACATAAGCAAATAAGAATATGATGAAATGGAATTTAAGCATGGTTTGGAACACTGCACCACCAAGGATTGTACTATGTTAAAGTACTATTCAGCACTAACACAATGCTATCACGTGTTTGGAACGGGAAAAAAAAAATTGAAGGATTGCATTGCATTAACTTTTTAAAATAATGCATGAAATAGCGAATAAAACGACCCGTATAAACAATAAAGTTTCCCAAATTGATCCAAATGGTGATTTTGACACACAATCAATCAAGTAGCAAATGGATCCAAATGGTGATTTGGTAACTATATGCGAAGTAGCAAGTAGACAACACAGTTAGTGATCATTGATTCAAAATTATCATCTCTCAAACGAATAGGGCATTACGAGTGCAGCATTTTAAACGAAATATAGAACGATTCAAGTCTTCGCCAAAAGCTTCCTCACACCGAAGCATGGGTTAATACATATTAGGTCGAATAAAAAGTAGACTAAACCAATTCATAATTTTACACATTTGATTAATGGAACATTTAAAATAATAATAATAAATTCCAGTACCAAAACATAAAAGCACTAAGACTACTAATAGCCAATGTTTTGGTTCGATTTTGGTTTGGCCCAAAACACTATCAAAGCTTCTTTGCAACAAGTGGTTTTTTAGTGAATATGGAAATTAAGTCATCTAGAAACAATTTTTCAGGGACAATGACAACTGAGATGAGCATAAAATTAGAAAAAAATAGCCATTAGAGGCGATGCTAAAGGTGGCTCGTGACGATACTTCGACGGTCAAGTTAGTGAAAGGTTGAAGGTGGTGAGAGACTTCCAAGAAACCCTAAAATAGAAGAAAAATTGAGTATTATTGTAAAATGAGTAAATTTACTTTCTTTGCGAGACCAACCTAATCTTTTAAGATAGAGTGCCCCTGAGGGCATTTTTATACTCTTTTGAACACGTGGCAAACCGCTATTAGTTGTTCCCTCCTCAGGCACGATTTTAAGGATAATTTGGCCACTTCTCAGATTTGAGAAAAGGAGACCACAAACACAGCTACTTGGATAATTTCTAGTAAAATCCGTTGCTCCTCAACTCCCTTGGCTCATTTAAAATGGGCATATTAGAATTGAGGGTACGCTGCTTGTGAAGATTGTCACCCAGAGGAAGGAATAGTGCTATGATGATGTGTCCTAGTGATGTTGGCAAGACTGTCACTATTTTGTGGTCTAGTACAGTCAATGCAGGTGGGGACTGCGCTGTAATGATGTGTCTTTGTGTTGTTTGTGAGCCTATCACTATTTTATGATCCGATACCAACACATGGCCACTTCGATATATTGTAGGAGGCATTTTCTGTTACTCTCAGATGATTTGAATAGTTGATACTGATTATTCGAGATCTTTCTATTTTCTCCTCCTTTCTTTAGCTTTCTTTCTTCATTTTCATCATTTAGAGGGTTTTTAAAGTCATGAGCCATATTCTTCACGTGTCATGCCGTTAATACCTCTTGTCTAGACAGGGATGCATTTTCTATAACTCTCAGATGAAGATGGAAATTAAGTCATCTAGAAACAATTTTTCAGGGACAATGACAACTGAGATGAGCATAAAATTAGAAAAAAAATAGCCATTAGAGGCGATGCTAAAGGTGGCTCGTGACGATACTTCGACGGTCAAGTTAGTGAAAGGTTGAAGGTGGTGAGAGACTTCCAAGAAACCCTAAAATAGAAGAAAAATTGAGTATTATTGTAAAATGAGTAAATTTACTTTCTTTGCGAGACCAACCTAATCTTTTAAGATAGAGTGCCCCTGAGGGCATTTTTATACTCTTTTGAACACATGGCAAACTGCTATTAGTTGTTCCCTCCTCAGGCACGATTTTAAGGGTAATTTGGCCACTTCTCAGATTTGAGAAAAGGAGACCACAAACACAGCTACTTGGATAATTTCTAGTAAAATCCGGTGCTCCTCAACTCCCTTGGCTCATTTAAAATGGGCATATTAGAATTGAGGATACGCTGCTTGTGAAGATTGTCACCCAGAGGAAGGAATAGTGCTATGATGATGTGTCCTAGTGATGTTGGCAAGACTGTCACTATTTTGTGGTCTAGTACAGTCAATGCAGGTGGGGACTGCGCTGTAATGATGTGTCTTTGTGTTGTTTGTGAGCCTATCACTATTTTATGATCCGATACCAACACATGGCCACTTCGATATATTGTAGGAGGCATTTTCTGTTACTCTCAGATGATTTGAATAGTTGATACTGATTATTCGAGATCTTTCTATTTTCTCTTCCTCTCTTTAGCTTTCTTTCTTCATTTTCATCATTTAGAGGGTTTTTAAAGTCATGAGCCATATTCTTCACGTGTCATGCCATTAATACCTCTTGTCTAGACAGGGATGCATTTTCTATAACTCTCAGATGATTTGGGCAGCTGATACTAGCTCTTCGAGACCTTTCCATTATGTCATCCTCTCTTCCATTGTTACTTCTTGAAGTCATGAGTTATCTTTTGAATTTTGGCTAGAGGTAGCATAACATATAGGGAGTTCTTCCAAGTAGGGCCAGTCTCATGGGGACCGCCCCCAATTCTCTAGCAAAATCTCCTTATTCTCAACTACTAATATTTTCATTTTTATTTTTTATATATTTTTATTTATTGTTAAGGACTTATCTTAGATTTTCTTTCAAAGGGCTTACTTGGAAAATTTCCCCCGCTCGTTCTTAGTGGGAGCAAAGAGGCTCCCTAGCCGTGTGCCCCTAGAGGCACGTTTCTCTAAAATTCAAAATCCGTCTTTCTCCTTTTCCATTCCTATGTGTGCCCTAGCTTCTAATTTGAAAAAAATAAATGTTTGCCGTTCTTTTTCCTCATTCAGCTTCTCATTTTCCTCTTTTTTCCGCAACCATTCTTTTTTGTTTTGTCCCAGCTAACCTCCACTAATTTCTTCAAGGTGCTAAATAAAGACTATCAAATTCTTCAAATGACAATTAAGGACAACTTAACCAAATTGCAATACCTTTTTAATTTTTTGTACCATTTTAATTTGAACTCTATAATAAGGGTTATTTAATTCATTTGAAATGAAGGAAAAAGGGAAAAAGTATAAAAGATAAGTTATGTTCCAACTTTTTTTAGTAAGATGAAATAAATTCCAATTTTTACCAACAGAACCACTCCTTTATTTCATTAATAGGATGTCATCTTAACCATACTAATGAAAACTAATTAATAACAATAAAATTCTTTAAACAATTACACATCATTTATACTTACTCTCTTGCTTCCCTCTCTCCTTTATTTATACTTTTCAAATGAAACAATCAACCTCTATTTATAAAGTTTTGGAGCACGATAAATACAAACACACAAAGAAAAAAAAAGGTTGGTAATTCGCTCAGTTGATCTAGTTGTCATTTATTGATCATCTTTAAGAGAATAATTAAGACATATTGCAATTTTGAAAAGTTGACCAATATCCTAAACTATACAAGGAGAATTGTAACAACAATGTTAACCGTGACAAAACTTACTAAAAAAATGTGTTCTTTAAATCATATGCCACGGGGTTAGTGGACAGCAATTTTGAATAACTTCTAAAGTTATCATTCAACTAATGTAGGCAATCCCTAATTCGTAAAGCACAATTTGGGATAACTAACGAGCTAAAAAGAAGCTTTATTACTATAAAGAGATAATACAAGATTTCATCCAAGATTTTTATTACAAGACTGGATATTGGACTTAAAACTCTATTACTCGATTATCCAACATACTATTAGGGAATCCCTTTTATAAGCACTAAGGGAATATCTTTTTATTGTTTACATCATTACATCTTATCTTAAATGAATCTACTTTATGACTCATCATTTCTTTATGTTACATCACACAATACATTTTTATCACTCAACATATGTGACTCAACACATGTAACTCAACACATGTGACTCCACTCACTTGTCACTTATTTATAACTCAACACATATGACACCACACACTAGTCGTTTATTTATTAGTAACTATTCACCATCACTTTCGCTGGTGTGGCCCACTGCTGCTTCCACCTCTTCTGAACTGTTATTTGGATAAATCCATGCAGGGTTTCAACCGTAGATATAATCTTTTTTCTATTCACTAAATTTCATGTCGAATAGTTCTTCATCACTCATTGGTTCAAGTAGAAGAATATTTGGTGGTGACTATACTATATGGTCTAATTGTGGCCACTAGTCATAGTTTAGCCAATTATCTAGTTCCGAAAAATGATCTTTGAAGCATTTTATCCGAGTAGATTCCCATAGATTAATATCTTGTGGTCTACCATGTCGGTTGAGCCAGTCAAGATGTCTTTCTCGTATTTCAATCTCAGTTTCCTTATCTCCATGCATATGAGCATTTTTAATCTCCTAGCGATAATAGATATGAGGTTGATTAGACCTATGGAGAAAGAGGCCTGTGAGTATTGTACATTGGCTCCGTACCGTAAACTTCTGCCAAAGTTTTCCTAGCACTAAAACAACCATGCCACATACAGTCAGTCTCATAATTTTTGTGGTCATGTTCCACAACTTGGATGAATGACGGCTTGGTTCTTTCCCAAATATCCCTTAATTGTACCATAACAATAGTACTATAAGTCAAATGATACCCATTGAGTAATTTTAGGGTAAAAATATCTTCAAAGAATGGGGCAAGCATTATATCAAACCATTTGCCTTTGTTGTATCACCGACTGGTATGGATGAGATTAGACTTAAACAATATGACAACCAAATACATATTTAGCCAAAGCCAAAATATATAGCATGCCCCCAATTGGTATTCTCATCTATCATGTAATGGAACATTGGGCAAATCTTGAACACCGTTTCGTGCATCTAGTCCTGTTTAGAAAATGACTCGAATGGTCAATGACATCCTTGTCCTTTGATGGTATACCTGAACTCTTACATCTTCATTAACATCCATGCTCTCCAATGAAGAGCATTGCTATTTAGATTGTCAAGGTTGTTCCAATGATCAGTGACCTTCTCAAAGATTATATCTTTGATTTTCTGTGGTAAGCAAGAGATAAAGGTTGAGAGGTTGCATATGAAGGGGATTATCTCCATATGTCACCCTTCTGATAGTTTTCTACTAGTTGATGCCATTGAGAAAGCTATTATTAGTATAGAAAGAAAATCTGCCATAGATTAGATTGTCTTTAATATGCTTCAGCTTAAACTTGAATCGTGGGAGGGATTTGGACCACCATGCTAGAGGATCCAAAATTTCTCATTCTTTCCTCTTGAGTAGTCCTTGGCGATATTTGTAATATGTTTCAATTATAAATTGTGTGAGAGAAAGAAAGAATTGGAATTTATTAATGCCTTTCATTACTGTTAAGACTTCTTTATTTGATGATGGATAATGGTGTTTGCCTTCACTAAATTATCCCGTTTTATAGTCAGAGACTCCTGTTTCTATTGGATTTTTCAATTAATATTACACCCAAATAATGATTACTAGTATATGTTTAAAGAATAATATGTTTATTGTCAACTATCTTTAATGGTGGAAGTGACTGACACTTTAACTTTCACTCATTTACTGCCTTTGTTCTTCTGTCAACCACATTAAATATTCATTTTTTAGATGCTTTGAGATCTGCCTTGTTAGCTTTGAAATATCTTAGATATGATCAGCTACATAATTGATAATACAAAAAAAATTGTTGGATCTGCTTTTTGTTTGACAATTTGTCAAGGAATTCAGATATTTTTTCTGCATTATTTGGCTGTAGAATAATATGTCCATCCTTTAAAAAGCAGATCCAATAAAGGAGTAAGATCTCAAAGTATATCCAGCATCCAGGGTCTCTCAAAGCTGACAAATCAGATATCAAAGCATCTAAAAATAAGGATTTTTACTGTGATCGGCAAAAGTAATGAAGGCAATAAATGAGTTAAAGTTAAAGTGTCAATCACTTCTACTATTAAAGATACATAACAATGGACCCTTCATTCTTCAAATAGATGTTAATAATCATTATTAGGGCGGTGCAATATTGATTAAAGAATCAAATAAAAACAAGAGTGTGGCTATTAATCGAGACAATTCAGTGAAGCCCATCATCGATATCTATCTTTAAAACAAAAAGAAATCTTAATAACTAGAACAGATAACTAACTAAATTACAACGAGTGGCCACAACCAGAACAGATAGTGCAGCCACCACCAAATAGGAATAAAATTACTTGTCGAGCAAAACCCTACATGGAGTGATCCACATAACAGTTCAGAGTAGGCAGAAAAAGCAGTGAACCGTGCCAACGAAAGCAATGATGAATAATTACTAATAAATAAGTGACAAGTGTGTGGAGTTACATGTGTTGAGTTGTAAATAAGTGACAAGAGTGTGGAGTTACATGTGTTGAGTTATAAAGTAGATTCCTTAATGATAAGAATGTATTGCGTAATGTAACATAAAGAAGTAATGAGTCATGAAGTAGATTTCATTAAAATAAGATGCAATGATGTAAACATTAAAAAGAGATTCCTTTGGTGCCTATATAAGAGACTTCCTAATAGTGTGTTGGATCATCGAGTAATAGTCTTAAGTCCAGTATCCAATTTTGTAATAAGAGTCTTGGGTGAAATCTAATATTCTCTTCTATAGTAATAAAACTTCCTTTTATCTACTTAATTATTTCCTTCTCAATATGCTACTATAAACAATATAAATAAGGGTATGTTTGAAAGATTGATGTATATCACCCTTGTAATCCATGTATGGTAAGTGTTGAAAAGTTAATTGGCCAGTGCATGCAATGAAAAAAAAATGCATTTAAATTGAAAAATATGCATGTGATCAAAATTAAGCGTTGAATTTACATACAAATTGCTAAGGCGCGGTGCCAAATTCCGAAAGCATGCATATTTTTCAATTTGAATGCATGGTTCTTTTATATATTTTTTACATTGCATGCACCTGCTAATTGACTTTTCAACAATTTTCCACCATTATTTAAACTTTTGACTTTTCAACCAGTCTAAATATTGACATCTTCTTTCATTTTAGAAATGTGCCTAAAAGTTTATTCTTACTCTTTATCAAATACACCCACATTTTTCTTAAATAATCAATAACAAAAATAATAAAATAGTGCATGCCTTCTAAAGAAACTACTCTGATAGGTCCCCATCTATTACTATGAACATACTCCAAAATCTCGTGTCGTGAATTACTAAAATCAAACCTTATCTTTGTCTGCTTGCCCAGAACACAATGTTCACAAAATTTGAATTTGCAAGAATTTGTACTTTTCAATTAGCTTTGCTTTACCAAAGTCAGCAAAATTTTTTTCATTAGCATGTTCCAAATACATATGCGACAACAAAATTATTTTTGCATCTACATCTTTTCTAAAACCTATTAATGCTGATCCAATAACTGTACTCCTTTGAAAATAGTACAAGTTATTTCTTTTTGTGTTTTTCACATCGTCAATGTACAAGCTACTACTTTTAAGAATCCATCACTTAAAGCTTTTTCTTAAAGCTTTGTACATAACAAATGTCCATTAAGATTTAAATTGAGTCGTTATGATTTTTCAATTGGATTGAACAAGCATTATCATTGCTTATAAAAATAACTCTAATGTCTAACTCTTTGAAATTAGAAAATCAGCCCCTGTTAAAATACATATGATAAGTATAATCCAAATTTAAAATACACTCATATGAGTAACATGTCAACGTCATGTCATGACAATCTAACTAAAATCTAATCCCTTATCATGCTCCACTACACATGCATAAAAAATAACATTGCCCTTTTGTAACTTAGGACTATTCTTTTTCCAATACCCTTTCTCACAACAAAAAGCACATTTATCTTTCGCAGACGTCCTTTTATACTTGCTCATTTTTCTAGGTTTGCAGCTTTATGAAGTACCTTTTGTTGTCAATACCTCTACAACTGTATCCCTGTGATCTTTTTTTTTTTTGTCTAATCTCAGAGTTATACAACATACTGCATACAACATCGGATGTGACATTGTCTTTCTTATAAAGCAAAATGATGGTAAGGTGGTCATATTCATCAGGAATAGAATTCAATAGCAATAACATCTTGTACTCGTCTATAAATTTTTCATCTAAATTTAGCAAATCCGCAATATCTTAATGAATGAGTTCAAATTATTACTCATTGGCATGCCAGATGCATACATGAATCGATAGAATTTGTTTCCATATAAAGTTTATTTTCAAAACTTTTCTTCCAATGTCTTATGTAATTTTTTCACTGATGTCTCCCTCATGATAATACTTCTAATATTTAGTCAGATATAGGCAAATAGTACCACAAACCTATCTATTAGTGCTTATCCACTCCTTGTCATCCATCTTGTTAGACTTTTCTTCAGGGACGATCTCTAATTTTTGCAGACATAAACATCCAACACCTCACACTGCTACCTGCCAAAATTACTGGTATCATCAATTTCCCCAATTCACATTTTGCATTCGTCATAGTAGTACTTGTTTATGAAGATGATGACAACACCTTTATAATCTTTTTTTAATTATTTAATCCAAACGAACAATGCCTATGTGCCTTTGTATAAAGCGATCTCCAATTTTTGCAGACATAAACATCCAACACCTCACACTGCTACCTGCCAAAATTACGGGTATCATCAATTTCCCCAATTCACATTTTGCATTCGTCATAGTAGTACTTCTTTATTAAGATGATGACAACACCTTTATAATATTTTTTAATTATTTAATCCAAACGAACAATGCCTATGTGCCTTTGTATAAATAATACACCATAAAAATTTTCATAAAAGATTGAAGGAGTCACAACAGTCCAACTTAAAATCCAAACTCCTTAGGTAATTCTAACACGCACTAATTCATAAAACCACACTGCAGGCTCCTAATACTCCCAAGTACAAATTATTAACTCTACCGTATTCGTGAATAATACCATATACGTGAATAGTACTATATATCCCAGGCACAAACCATCGATTCTAAACCAATTGCTGCACTCTAATACCATTTGTTATGGATGAACAAATTGAACAATTATCAATGTTATGATGATTACGACTTCTAGAGAAAAATAAACGTGATAGTAAACATATGTAAAAAAAAGACTCAATAATTTATGTGGTTCGGCTTAAAGCCTACATCCACGGATAAAAATTAAAAATTAATTTTACTAACAAATGCGAGTTATAAAAATGCAAATTACTCTCAAAATTCAATAACTCAGTACACCAAAATGGATCCTCATAGCACTCAAGGGAATGCTCTCTTTATACTCTTGAAGAACTCACTAAGAAATGCTCTAAACTCTTGCCATTAGCGATGATATTTGAATGACAAATGAAACTTCTATTTATAGAAAAAATTGATTGCACTATTACACCAATTTGAAGTAATTTTTTCAATTAAATTTGACGTCTAACCTTATCAATTTGTCTTTAAATTCAATGCCTAATTTTGAATGCATACATGTTTTTCAATTTAAATATATATTTTTTCATTGCATACACCAACCAATTGAAAAGTACACAAGAAATGAATTTGATCATTATATACATTTTCCCATGCTACAAGTGAGATTCTTCATATTTTTTCTTTTGTATGTCGATGACATTCTAATAGCATTGAAGAACAAAGATGAAATTGAGAAGTTTAAGTTTCAACTCAGTCAAGAGTTTAAGATGAAATATTTAGGGAAAAGCTAAGAAAATTCTTAACATGGAGATATGCAAGGATCGAGGTCATAACAAAGTCAACTTGAGTCAAAAGTAATATTTGAGGAAGTTACTACAATAATTTGGCATGACTAAGCCGACAAAACATGTAAGTACATGTTCACTTCTCATTTCATGTTTTCTACATGCAACTAGTATAAAAGGTAGGTATATGTACAATCTTAAAATACATGTTGCAAGTTCCATATTCAAATGCAATTAACAGCTTGATGTATACAATGATGTGTACAAGGTTCGACATTTCACATGCAATAGTATAGCAAACAAGTATACGCACTTAAAAAAAAATTAGCAAACTATGAAATTGATTCTGCAATACATTCAAAATACCGTAGATCTTAGTTTACTACTCAAGCAAGATGATATGCTTGATCAAGGTGAACTCCTACTGTCCTACTACCAAACATTCTCTCTTTCCTTTTGTCGTTGAAGCAATATTGGGAACATTAATCTTGATTAAAGTAGTGATGTAAACAAACAACGTTCAACCATCAATATGAATTTACTTTTGCCAGGGCGCCAATCAATTAGAAGTCATTTCAGTGTATAGTTGTACTGTCAACCACAAGGGCCGCGCACATGGCAATTACAAAAGTTATTAAAGAGGCTATTTGATTACAAAACTTGCTTAAAAACTTGAAATTAGTCCAAGAATATGTTAACATGTATTGCGACATTCAATGTATTATTCACTTAGTAAAGAACTAAGATTATCATACACGTACAAAGCATATAAACATATGATTTCACTTTGTGAGGAAAATTATTGATGAAATGAAGATTCTTTTTCAACAAAATCAAGACTACAGAGAATCTCACATATATATTGACTAAGGTGATGACAGCAATCAAGTTTAAACATTATCTAAATTTAATCAATATCCTACAAGTTTCAAACAGAAAGGAAAATAAAGTTTGGACGATGATTTTATAAGAAGTTTAATAGTATCCAAGTCATGATGGAGAACTTTTTGGATCTTTAATGAAAAATTACTTTAAAAATAATGATTCATTAATAGTCAGCTCATATTTGGACAATCCTGGCCGAAATAGAAAATTGTTGAAAAGTCAATTAATCAGTGTATGCAATGAAAAAAAACATGCATGCATTTAAAATTAGACACCGAACTTGAAGACAAATTGCTAAGGTTTGCCAAATTTAATTGTTAAAATTGCTTAAAGTTGGTGTAATAATGTAAACAATTTTCCCTATAAATAGAAGTCTTATTTTTCATTCCAATATCATCCCAAATTATGAGTTAAGACCATTTGTAAGTGAACTTTTCAAGATTATAGAGAAAGCATTCCCTTGAATATTAAGAGAATACATTTAGGTGTATTGAATTATTATGTTTTAAGAGTAGTTCCTAATTTTATTTATAACTCTCATTTGTTAATAAAATTATCTTCTTTCAATCTTTGTTCGTGAATGTAAGCTTTAAATAAAGCCACGTACATTATAATGTTCTCTTTTCATGTGTTAGTTTACCACCACATTTATGATTCTACAAAAGTCGCAATTACCATAATTTTGATATTTGATACTTGCCCAACCCGTGCTTCAAGTGATAATAGAGCGCAATAGTAAGAATATAACTTCCATATATTTTGTCAATCTCATTTCAAGTACATAGATTGTCTTCCCTTACGGCCATGTTTAGGAATGACAAATATCCATGGATATTGTTCATCCACGTGTAAATCCATTATTATCCATGATAGATTTGTCCATGTCCATATCCCATATTTCGTGGATACGTCCATATCCATATCCAATATCAAAAATTAAATATGGATATGAATTTTATCCACACGAATATAGATATCCATGGATGTCCAAAGACATTAAATTTGTATTTCTAAATTTTAAAAAATAATATCACATGTTAATAAATAAAATAAAAGTTAATTAATGATGTAGTATATTAAAAAAATTACTTTTTATTTCTTAAAATCATTAATTTTAAAAGCTAATTAAAATTATTTTATATAAAAATATTGTAATAAAAAAATTAATTAACGAATTTTTTTAAAATTTTGAAAAAAAATTACTGCACAATTCCGTCGCTGGTGCCACCATCTCTTCCAGCACCACTACCATAAAATCACTCATAGTCAACTCATCCCAAACCAACAAATCGAAAATTCAACAATCTATCTAAAAGTGGTGTTTGATTTAGAAATTAACAAATGATGGAGGCACACGCGCATCAGGAAGAGCGACGACCACCACATGCCCGTCGCACGTTTGTGACGCATGTATCTTTGTTCTTTTTGTGATTGCTGCTAATAGCTTCTAATAGATTTATGTCAGCTATATCAACATTGGATGAAGTTTTGCTTGCCAGATTGGCATAGTAATGATTCCGGTGATGAAACAGTGTCAACGGTGAATTTTTCTATAATTTTGTTGTGAGGGTATATTTGACAATAAACATTTTAGTTGAGGACAATTTTGTGTTTTTCTATTTTTAGTAATTTTACAATTGTTTGCTTATCACAATTTTATTTATCATTTTATAAAAATAAAACTTTTTAAACTTATGTTAGGTAAAATGGATATAGGCTAAAAATAATTATTCTGGATATATCCGAAAATTTTTGAAAGCATATTATCCAATCCAATTGGATGGATATCCAATAGGGAGAGACCCAGTTGCCATCCCTGACCATGTTCCAATATGGTGCCACAAATACAACATAGATGAATATTACCTAACACAAAGAAAACACCATTTACATTTCATTTTGTTAAATGTGTTCTTTTATCTATTTTATTTTACTTATCCATCAATCTTATGTCTCAATTGAACTTTTCTATTATAATCCTGTAATACCCACAAAATCCAGTAAAGCTCATACAAGAAATAAAGTAACTACTAACATATAAAAGAAATAATCATAACAAAATATTACTAGACAATTAGCAAATGGGATCAAGCATAATTAATTAAAAGCTACTTACCGAGAAGCATCCCAATGCAGAGATGTGGGAAGTGAAAGTAGACCAATAAAACAAACAACTTCTAACACATAAAATCCCCAGTACAATCAGCTCTAACTACACATATGATTCCTGCGATGTCAATAAAACTAATAAATTCTAGTGCCCAAAACATAAAAGAAATAGATTAACAATGCCAAATTAAGGTCTCAGACATCCAAGGAAGGATTAAGAAATTCTAGTGCCCAAAACATAAAAGCAATAGATTAACAATGCCAAATTAAGGTCTCAGACATCCAAGGAAGGATTATAAGGCAGCATAAGCTCTCAAGCCCGGCGAAGGCGAAAGCTCTTAGGCGGCCACTGCGAATGTTTTGAGAAACAAGCCTTTAGAGTTGTCATCATTGACCGCCTAAACTACAAATAACAAATTTCTTGCCCCAAAAAGAATTCTTCGTTTTCAACCAAAAATTAACAATTATATCCAATTTACAAAATCATAAAAAGTTTGATAAATTTGGATCTCAGCCAACAACAAGTATCTTCAGTTCCTTTTAGGGAGTTGCAGATAGATAACGCAGTATAATAATAACATCATTGATCCAAAAACAAAACAAAACAAAACAAAACGAAACAAAATCAATCAATTTGATGATTAAAATATAAAAATTTGAACTTGCAGCAGATAAGTAAATAGGAGAGCACCTCAGAGAAAAATTCCCCATTACTTTCTTCACCGCCAGTAGCAATCAAAGTGCAAGGATAACAATTTTTATCGCCTCATCACCGATGCCCCCATTTTACAAAATTTAAAAAAAAAAAAAAAGGCTCACGTCTTAAAGATGGACGAAAAAGAAAACACAGCTGAGCCACGATTAATTGGCCGTGCCGTTGGAGACTTGTTATTTGTATTTATAAGAGAGAGAAACTAAACCCTAACCCTTACCCTAACTCTGGAAGGATCTGCTTGGCCCGGGAGTTCGGTCTTTGGGTCGGGCTTCCGTTTGACAAAAGCGTTTAAAGCCATTGGATTACATAGCCCAGCCCAAAACAAAGCCCACGTAGTTATTCACGGAGTCATGATAGAACAACTAATTAAATCATAAAATCAATAATACATTATAACATAACGTGGCTTTAAGTACGTGGCTTCATTAGGATCTGCCAACACAATACAGCTTTAAATTAATTTCCATAATTTTCGGTTTGGTTTTTAGTTATATCCAGCTGGACTCTAAATTTGAAATTTGAAACCAACCATAGTTAATAACTGATTCAAAATAAAACCACCCGAACACATCCCCGCTCCACCGTTGAAATCACCACACAATAATCCAACCGTTAGATTAAAATCCTCTCTATAAATAACCCGCCTCTCCCATTTCCCTTTCTTCTTTAAAAAAAAAAAAGAAAAGAAAAGGAAGAATCCCCTGAAAATATCCTCTGCAAATCTCGCTAATCAAGAAACCCCAAAAGAAGAAAATGCGTGAAATCCTTCACATTCAAGGGGGCCAATGCGGGAACCAAATCGGATCCAAGTTCTGGGAAGTGGTTTGCGCCGAGCACGGCATAGACCCGACCGGAAAGTATCAAGGGGATACCGATTTGCAGCTTGAGAGGATTAATGTGTATTACAACGAGGCAAGTTGCGGGAGATACGTGCCTAGGGCCGTGCTCATGGATCTTGAACCTGGGACCATGGATAGCGTCAGGTCTGGTCCGTACGGTCAGGTTTTTAGGCCCGACAATTTTGTCTTTGGCCAGTCCGGCGCCGGAAACAACTGGGCGAAGGGTCATTATACTGAAGGAGCTGAGCTGATTGATTCTGTGCTTGATGTTGTTCGTAAAGAAGCCGAGAACTGCGATTGCTTGCAGGGTTTGTTCTTTATACCTTTAAAATTTATTTCAAGAATTTCAAGTATTTGGTACGATATGTCTAAAATCTAAATTTAGGACATAGTACTGAAAGTTTATTAATAGTTATTATTGTTTTATATCATGTTGCGTGATTTAGTTGGTTAAATTCGTAAAAACTATTGGGCGTGGCACGAGAAACGTGGGGATTATTGAATTGGGTTATGAAATGCAGGATTTCAGGTGTGCCATTCTCTGGGAGGAGGGACGGGTTCCGGGATGGGAACTTTGTTGATATCAAAGATAAGAGAGGAATACCCGGATAGAATGATGCTTACTTTCTCAGTTTTCCCATCTCCTAAGGTCTCTGATACTGTTGTTGAGCCTTACAACGCTACTCTCTCTGTACATCAGTTAGTTGAAAATGCTGATGAGTGTATGGTTCTTGATAATGAAGCCCTTTATGACATCTGTTTCCGCACTCTCAAACTCAGCACTCCAAGCTGTAAGCTGGATCATTCATTTTCATCATTTGTCTTTTTGCTTAATTTTTGTTGTTGGTTTTCAGTGGTAACTAAATTTTAAAACTCTTTTGTTGGCGCAGTTGGTGATCTGAATCATTTGATATCTGCTACAATGTCTGGAGTTACCTGTTGTTTGAGATTCCCTGGTCAATTAAACTCTGACCTTAGAAAGCTTGCTGTTAATCTCATTCCTTTTCCTAGGCTTCACTTTTTCATGGTGGGATTTGCTCCCTTGACATCCCGTGGCTCTCAGCAATATAGATCTTTGACTGTCCCGGAGCTCACCCAGCAAATGTGGGATGCTAAGAATATGATGTGTGCAGCTGATCCTCGCCATGGTCGTTACTTGACTGCCTCAGCCATGTTTAGGGGCAAAATGAGCACTAAAGAAGTTGATGAGCAGATGATCAATGTGCAGAACAAGAACTCTTCTTACTTTGTGGAATGGATTCCGAATAATGTGAAATCAACTGTTTGTGATATCCCTCCAACTGGCCTGAAAATGGCATCAACATTTATTGGAAACTCGACCTCAATTCAGGAGATGTTCAGGCGTGTGAGCGAGCAGTTCACAGCTATGTTTAGGAGGAAGGCTTTCCTTCATTGGTACACCGGCGAAGGTATGGATGAGATGGAGTTCACTGAGGCAGAGAGCAATATGAATGATTTAGTTTCTGAGTATCAGCAGTACCAAGATGCTACAGCTGAAGAGGATTATTATGAGGATGAAGAAGAGGAAGTTCATGACATGTAGACCTGATCATGTTGTGTCTGATTTGGTAATGGTTGGTTAGAAGTTTTAATTTCTGGTTGCCAGTCTTTGGCAATTATAGATCCAGAAGGGGTATGCCAATTATGTTATCTAAAAGCTTTTGATTTTGTTCTTTCATTTTCCATTTTGTCATCGCAGAGAACTGAGCAAGAAAAAGTTCATATAATCAATTTCTATGAAATGCTTATTATGTTTATATGACTTGTTTCTCAATAGAGAGTTAGTTACGGTAAATCGCATTACTCGGTTTCTTGGATTTGATTGAGATACCAAGAAAATGATTTGCTAGGAGTTTTGCCACATTTGCCAAATAATGTTGGGCAAGCTTCCATTTCGCCTTTATTTGGCCAGCTAATTTGCAGCACTTTATGGTTAATTTTCAAGGGATAAAACTAGATTACAAAAAGACAACTATGGAAAATGTAACTAACCTAAAATCAGAATTGAAATTAATGCCGTCCAAACCCTGATGATCTTGGTATTCTTGTGTTTGAAGATTAAATATGAGTTTGGCATTTTGTTCCGTTCAATTCAAGCTGAGGTCAATTAAGTGAAAAATTAGTGAAGAATCAAATCGTGGGAAACAATTCAAATTTCAAAGGATGATAACCAAAGGAACACATCAATACACATTGGTCATCTTGTACTAGGTTTCCACTTACAAGGTTTCGATCCATGCATAATATGCCATCCCATTAGTACATACATGAAATATATGAGATTGAACCTTGATTACTAACACCCACACTCGGTAGAAGGAGAAAAAAGGATGGAGTCTATGATATCATTACTAAAAGTATTTCCAAAAGGTTGTTCAAATAAGATTTTAATACTTATTTTTTCAAATAAGTACTTATTTGAAGAATTTATGTGATTTTTCAAATAAGTAATAAAATTTTAGTTGAAAAATTACATCAGCATTTAAGACTTCAAAATACATTTCAATTAAGATTTCTCAAATAAAAAATGATTATCTCTCTTTAATTTTGTATAGTTGTTTTCTCCCTCTTCAATTTATATTTTATTTCTTTTTATTAAAGAGAGATATAAGTATTTTAATTACCATTTATTTTTCTTTTAAAAAATATCTATTTGATTAAAATAATATTAACTTATTTATATTTAAAGAGTCTTTTAGAGAAAAAAAAATATATTTTTTCATTCTCTTTTTTACCACATAGGTAAGTAAATATATATTTAAATAATAAAATTAATAGAACTTTTTAGAGATGTTTTAAAACATGAATCGATGGTGGCAGGAAACGGTGTGGAATGGTTAATACAGCATAGGCTCTCGTACTGCGATGCTAACATTAAGCAAATATAGAAACTCCGTTAAAAGGATACATTGCACGTATCCCTTGATTGTAGAGGATGACAGGTTGTAAAAGTTGCGAAACACTCAACTCAGTACAGGATATGGATCCAAAATCAGAGTAGGGTCAAGGAACTGGAATTTCTACAAATCTCAAACACTTTCAGGTCTGGGACAGCATATTCATATACCACAAGGCTTTGTATACTTTTATTCTGCCTTCACCATTAAGCATCAAAACACAGCAGCCAAATAAAAAGGATTGGCAGCTCAAACGCGTGCTAGCGACCATTTAATCTCAAGATTGTGACAAAATTCATGAAGCCAGTCCTTCTTGGGCTACTCTTTACCAATTACCATGATTAAACAATCTATATGCCAGTAAAGCTAAGTTACTAGAAATCAGAGGATCAGCAGCAAGTTCAGGTCAAAATAGGCACAACAGAGCTCGGTATGCATTTGATTATTAGTCGCCTATGAATTGGAGGTTAAAATCAAACTTTTGACACGACCTAGCAATTATAGTTTCAAGGAAATGCACTTCCTCAAGTATTATAAAGAGTTGCACATTCTCAATTAAAAGTTAATGCTTCATTAATCCCGTCATCAGACAACACGTAATAGTCATCAGACAATATGTAATAGAGAATTACATTTTCACATTTGATCATCAGTTACAACCCACATAACAAAGCCTGAACTACTAGTACAAAAAACAACATGAATTTACAACACAAAACAAGCAACAGGGTTCCAACTATTCATCTACTTTTTGCCATCTTCGACGGCTTTATCTACCAATACTTTGAACTTCTCATACTCGAAATCTGCAAGGTGCACAGCACACTCCTCAGTCACTGGCACCACCGGGCGCTTATTTGCAAAGATGGTCCACAAATACAACACAATGGATGCTCCCAAAGCTCCACAAACTGTACCAAAAATCAGCGCACCAAGCACTTTCAACAGGCAGTCACTCCGCTTGGGAGGTGGCTGGGGAGGTGTTTTCAAGTTCCTAACAAAAGTCTTTGGATCCAGTGGCTGTGAATGCATCCAATGTGGAACATGCCTTAGCTTAAAGCTCCACGAATACAGATTACAAATCTGTGAAGAATTCCTATTCGAAGAGCTTAAGCCCACAAACACTTCCTCATCATTCCACAATTTGGACAAGTCAATTGCGTATGAGAGCAGTGGATCAACCGGCTTTGCTGAATCAAGATAACTCAATCTGACCTCTAGTCTCTTTGAACTAGCTTCGTAATCAATCCAAGAGTTCAATTTCTTATCACTATTCAACACAATGTTGTGAGATGAAACATTGCTCACTTTCACAGAAACAAGACTACCCACATCAATCCCCACATGATTTCCATTCACATCACCGTACTTAACATCTCTTAAGGTATCAAACTCAACAGCAACAACTCTAAATTTACTTTTATCCATTTCCGGAGAGAGCCCAAATGAGGTGTTAGCAGACACACTAAGATTAAAACCACTTGGAACTATAATAAAAGCTAAACCATCACCATTTTCCTTAGACATTGAAAATGAGAAGTTTGTCGAAAAAGAAGCCAAATTCCCAGTATTACCTTCAACCAGCTTGATGGGTTTCTTATACATGACTCTCCCAGCGCTAGAACTAACAGAGTCAGTGAGTTGAACCACAGACCCACCATTAACAACCTTTGCATCCCCATATAAAGCAATGCTGGACTCCAAGTGTGAACCTTTACCAAAACTTTTGAAGGAAAAAGACGAACTTGGGTCTGCGTTGAGGACTTGAAAGTGGAAAATGAGTAAAGTGAGTGTTGCAAAGTACCTGGACATGCAGAATGTGGCCATTGCTGAACCGGGTATGAGCTGAATCTGGGGTTAAGTATTTTTGTGAGGGATTTTAGGTCTTGTGAATTGATTCCATATACAAAGTAGGTAGGTCAATCTTTGTTTCTTTTTCTTCTTTTTTTCCCAGGGTTAGAAATGTAGAAACCAGAGAACGAAAGTAAAGAATCGGAGGGAGTTGGGTGTGGCTTGGCTTGGAGGTTGTGAAAATTAAATACGTTTACTCGTTATTGCCACTTTCTGATTCGCTTTCTCTCAGTGGTCGCTGACCGTGGGAATATTTTAAACTTTAAAGCATATTTTGCCCTTTTACACCTATTTTTCAGTTTAATTTTTCACGCACACTCTATGCTTTGTGAATTCACATTTCTTTCCATGCAGTTTTGTGATTTCTAAATTATGACACATAAAATTACCTTATTCACATATATCGATCATATGCTCATACTCGCATATTGATTACATCGATATCAATTAATATGAATATTTGGTTAAAATTAATTTTTGTGAGAGAAAGATGTTCAAAGTTCATATAAATATTAAGATCAATATTAATATACCTAATACTCTTATTATATAATTCAATCTTTAGGATCTCCCATCAAAATTACAATACCTAATACATCTAGAGTTCTATAGCTTAATGCTTTGTTAATTCTAGGTAATTTAAAGAGTAATGAAAAATGGTAAATAAGTATTTCTTTAATTTAGTATTTGGCATCAATTATATTTATTGGTTTCTTCGATTATTTTTATAGTAGATATTAAAAAAAATTAGTAGAAAAACTTCAACTAATTATTCTTATATAAACTCAGTAAAAAAATATAAAGTATAAAAAGGAATATACTTTTAATGTGATTCATCCTGCTTGTGTGTGAATATGATTATTTTATATTCAAGTTGGTGATATTTCTTAGGACTAGCATTGGGTAGGTTAAAACGGTAAAATTACAAAAATATTGATAAATTTAAAAATATCCTAACCTCGAGGGTGAAACTGCAAAATCATTGAACTCTAGCCATAGTAACAGTTGTCAAAAGGGCATCACGCGTCACAGTAAATGCGAGCTTTGCTTCCGAAACGAAAACAAAAACATTTGACAAACAGTTAACAGTCGTACGCTCAAGTGTCGGCACGCTCTTAAACATTACCATAAAAACAGCTCTCTATCTAGTATCTACTGCCGCAACTGCACGTCACGCGCAACAAGTCTCAACTTTGTCTCACTCTAAAAAAATTTATTTTTATCTGAACACGTTATAAAAAGAAGCAAGAGGATTCCCTTATTCTTCCGGGACCGATGTGTGCTAACTTGCGCGGTCGGCAACTCGGCATCAACAAACACCACTCAATACCGACCAAGACAATAAAAACTAACATCTAGATCCTTATCGTTTTACGTTTTTTCAAATAACAACACACTCTGTCCATTTATAACCAATGGATCCCTAACTAACAAGTGACAGAAAAATAAGGGTGCGTTTGGTAATTTTTTTAACTAGCGATTTCGGCTCTTATTTTAGATAAAGAGAATGATGTTTTTGATGTGATATTTTTTAAATTGAAATTTTGTTTGGTAGCGTGTTTTCAAAACAGTATATGAAAATGAAAATAATAAAAATATATTTGATTGTTTGTCTGAAAATGTGAAAAACAGTAAAAATATGTTTGGTTGTTTGTTCGAAAATGTGAAAAATAGTAAAAATACGTTTGGTTGTTTGTCCGAAAATATGAAAAATAGTAAAAATACGTTTGGTTGTTTGTTTGAAAATATAGAATTATTTATGGAATATTTTATAAAATAATTTTCTTCAATTTATTTATACATTTTATCTTTTATTATTATAACTTTAATCAAAATGAAATCAAATTTCATACATCAATAATAATTTTAAGAAAACCCTCTTATATATTTATTAAGTTTAAGAAATAAAAATAAAATGAAAAATAAAATAATAAATGTAGAATTAATTAGCATAACAAAATAAAAAATCATACTACAATTATATTTATTATAGACATTTAAGTATTTCATTTGTGCTAATTATATTTTACGACACAAAATATAAAGAACAGAAGAGCACAAAATATTTGCATAAAAAAATATGCTTAAATATCTACTTATATTACTTTCAACATGAAGGGCGTCGCCTACAAATAAATAAAAAAATAACTATAGGATATTTAATCATGATAATAACATCATAAACTCAAATATATAACAAATAAAAATTAACATAAGCATTAAGTCGTGTATAGTCATGTCACAATGCTCTTGCAATCAATTATACAAAATTTTAATGCATAATAAACAAAACCACAAAATTCAAAAAAAAAAATGCATCTAGATCTTGTTACTTGATACAACGCGGTAGAAGAAAAAGGCACAATTTAGTGGTACGATGAAGAAGAAGAAGAAGAAGAAAAGGTAGTGAAATTGTAAAAATAACTGTTTTTCTAAAAAAAAAAAGGTGAGGTGAAAAGGTCAAAGTAATATTGAATAAAGAATTAATAAAATAATAATTTAATAAATGAGAGTGGTGGGCCTAGAATAACTTTTTATCCCTTTTTTTTTATGTTGTTCTTCAGCAACTTAAGAACGGTAATTTGGCGTTTTTGAGTTTCCTTTACAAAAGTTAGAAAACGGAAATATTTTGTTCGTCAATTTTTTTTTACTGTTTATCAAAAAATAGCTTAACCAAACATGTTTTGTATTTTTAATTTCTGGAAAATAAAAAACACCCGTCAAGAAAACGTTGCCAAATGCACCCTTAAAATTAACGGGATATGGTGAATTACTAATTAGCTCCAAAAATATTTGACTTATTGACAGTGGAAATGTAATAGTACGGGACCTATTTGATTACATAAATAATTTATGTGTTTATTTGAGAAAACGTAGAACATTAAGGATTCCGATGTTATTGGTCAGCGTTCGGTTTTGGTTGTGCGATGCTCTCTTGATGCGCGTTTACTTGAGCAAGCACTTGTCAGAAAACACTAAGGTGCGCGTGCTTTTGTCTTGTTTTACTGGTAATGTAACGGATAGGTCTTCGCTTCTTCTCTTCGCATTAATTTAAAAAACAAAAAACAACAAGTGGTCCGTTTAACGAACCTTCGATAAGCCACTGTCTCGCCGTGACACTGGTGTCTGGTGCGGAGATCTGTTTGGGTTTGTACTCGCGTGCAGGTTCGCTCTATTAATTGTCGTTGATTACTGATTTTGTGCAGATTCCTCTTTTTTATTTTTTATTTTTTATTTTTTTTACAATTAATGCGATCAGAGTTTATGGGTTGATGATGGAGCAACCTTGGCCTACCCCCTCTTGTGATGTTAATGGAGCATTTGAATTTAAGGACGTAATCAATGACAAGAATTAAATGTTCCCTTACTTACTCGTGACTTTGGTAGGGTCTCTAAAGATCTTTGGTGGCTGAAATTTTGCAGATTTATTCATTTATTTCATAAAACAAAATTTTGCCGGTTCTAAAGCGACGACTCAAATTAAGATGACCTCTTGCCTTGGGCTCGAAATACGGTTGGCTATTTTGTCCGAACCGGATCGTGATCGATTCTATTTTTGACTCTAGTTCGATTCGAATCTATTAATAATAATTAATGAACCAAATTTGGCTGAACTCGATTTGCCGGTTAAGATCATTTGAAAAATTTAGCCAAATTCAGAAATGTCTAACCCGATTTGAATCTTTAATTGGAGCAACACGTTAGGAGCAATTACTTATTAAAAAGCCCCAATAATTATTGAATTTCATTTAATTATCTTATCGATTAAATAAATTAATACCTATAGTTTTTATAGGTTGTGATAAGGTCTCGAGGAAGTTTAATTTCGGTAGGCAACTGTGGGGACACTTATTAGCTGAATTATGGTGTATAGATGGTCGCTATCATGGATGGCTTCGTTATTCAAGATATATGATTCAATTTCACGATAGGCTTCAAAAGCTAAGTGAGATAAAAGGAAAAATGATTTTTTTTTTAAAAAATGCACAAGAATTCGAAAATCGAAAATTATTTATAGACGAGAAAATGGATTGTAGTCACAGTGCGTTATTATTATTATTATTTTTTTGAAACTTTGTTTCCATGCAAAAAGCGTTCAAAATTTAGAACAAAAAAGCACGAAGAATGACAGATGTATTCGCATGAAAATTGGAAGCTTGAAACAATCACTCAGCTTTTGGTTTGTGTGAAAGTCTTGTTTTTCCTCAGAGCCCCATGTGATAAAGTGGCATTGATTCACTCAACCCATTTCAGCTTTGGTTCTCGCACATGGGAATTTTAACTGAAATTATGATTCTTGGCGTGGGATTAAATTACTATTAAAATGGATTTAAGCTCGGCAAATGCGGCTTTGATGTGTAAATGAGCAAGATATCTGACTTAATTTTTTTTTTTAAAAAAAAAAAAAAGAAGAAGAAGAAGAAGACGGATTAAAGAATTTGGTCCATCTGGATCTTGATTGATTATCTTGCACCAAAAATGGATAAAAGTTAAAAGAATTTGGTCCATTTCGGGTGTTGATTGATTTTCTTGCAGCGATGATGACCAAACAGCAGCATTGGAGAAAGGAAAGCTACTCATCATCTGAAAAATATATGAAAGGTAGCCATCAATTATTTGAAAGCAAAAGAGCAAAAGGCAATAAGGCTTGTCTGCATAGTGAGCTGGCACACTGAATTGCTTAGGGCTTAATAAAACCTTCGCTTTATAGCATGGAAGGACCACTACTAGGCAGAGAGAGGAAATGCCAGGCTATGCTACAACAAAAGGCAGAAGAAGAAAAGGGCAGGTAGCTAGCTTATATTATAGGAAAGGTTAGTAGATAAAGGCCGCTGCATTGTGGAACATCTCAACTTTTTGGAAGAATCATTAAGGTTTAGATTTATTTCTTGCAAGAATGATTAGATGGCTTCATAAGTTTCCACTCATTCCAGTCGTTGGTGCTTACTAACAAAATGTTAGAAACTAGCCAGAATAAGTCTCAACCCAGTTCACGGCATGTTCACAAACTAGAAAGCAAATTTACTTGGCAGAACTCAGCAGACATAAAATCAACTCAAATCTTCATTGTTGGTTTTAAGGATGGTGTTAATTAGCAGTCAGATAGCAAGGCGCAGATGTATAATAATCTGCCAACTTCACTGTTGCAGAGGTAGAATTTTAGACCAAGTAATAAGAAAACAGTGCCTCTCTCTTTTGCATATGTGCGAGGGTGTGTGATTAATCAATCTACAAAAGCATATATTTCATGAGGCAAATGAATTTACTGATGGGATACTGTCAATCACATTACCTGCAACGGTTGCCAGTAAGGCACTGATTGAAAACTTGTTTGTCGAAACCCGGTAAACAAAATAAAATAATATTTGTCCATTCAAACCAGCGATACCCTTAATCCTACACTTGCTGATACAAGCTTTTTCCCTTAGATATTTTCCTTTGGTGCTAGACAATACTAAATGATTTGCTAACGTCAGTAATCTGTTGTGCATGGAATATGGAAATTTAAATTATGTATCAATAGAGATGTGTGATAACAGAGAGTATACCGGTAAGTGAAAGGGATTCTGATAAATGAGTTGTAGATGATTTCTATATGCCATTACAAGGACCCATGACAGATGGGAGCAAAGTTACCATCTTTGAGCATTTACATGGGTGAATCAACTAGAACCCTGGTGGAAAAGTAAAAGAAGGTGAATGCGCGCTATAATTTAGTTTTTAGAGACGATTATGACTATCAAAGACCAACATATATAGAAACTTTTGGCACATGGACATATATGGAGATCATCAATTCAGACAGAACTTTTTGGTGCAAAGAAAAATGGACAACTCAACCCATAACTCTGAAGGAATGTAAGCATAAACGTTCTTGTTCTAGTCAGGCTTCATTCCCTGCCTTTCTTTTTTTCTTGCTCATCCCTTTCCCTTTCTTTCTGAAGTAGTTAATGTTTGACGTACAAACAAGGCATTTTTTTTAATGCATCTCTCTTAACTGTTTCCCCTTTCAATTCACCATGCTGTGAACTTGAAGTCGAAGCCGTCATCATTTTCTGTTTAGTTACATCTTGATAGTCCTTCAGTGTAGTTAGCAACTTGCATTCCTTTTTAATGATGAATAAACTCAAATTGGAGTGTGGTAAGGCAGTTATATTTGTACATTTGACTTATAGGACGGTAAGTACATTAAAAAGGTTTCTTTTAATGGCACTGGGAAATGACCTTCACAAAGATATCCCATAATTCTACTTCTGTTCATGCAGCTAATGGTGAAGGGTACAAAATATATAATGGTGCTTAATTCTGGATGAGAAAGGCAAAAAAAAAATTCTCAAAAAAAAGGGGGGGGGGGGTGAATTAATAGCTGGAGGGTAAACATCAATATTGATAAACACACCATTACATTGACTATGAGGAAAAAACTTATCTACATCAGTTTGTCTCTGGAACAATTTCACTGAGATCTATGTCTACTAAGCTCTCCTTTCCAAACAGTGTAAATCCAACAGTTGCCTGCAAGAAACATATTCTAAAGTTTATCTCTAGCTGTTTGAGTAGTATAAATGCACAAAACACACCAGTGTAATCAAAGGACATTTTTTTTATCACTTGAACCAACAAGTTGAATTTTGAGATCTCTTTTGAAATACTATCCAGGCACAATTTATCAAATTATCCTCTGTAAATCAAATAATTTATGTGAAAGAAACAGCTCACCTTTCTAGTTTTGCGATTCACTTTCTTAAGGGTCCCTAAAAATTCAGCAAAAGTTCCAGATACAACTCGAACAGTTGAACCGGGGGCTGGGAGCTTATTTCCTTTTGCAGAAGCTTTCCCATATTGACTTTTTGGCTTGGAATCCCTAAAAGATTCTGTAACAACAGTGGTAACTGTATTTGATTCCACATTGAGATTCTCGGATTTGATGGTTTCTTCTCTTTGCTGCTCTTCCACAAAAGCTTGATCAGCTTGTTCCTGTGCTTCTTTTGCTTCCTTAAAAATGGCTTCCATATCATCAACAGACACTGGTCTAGGTTTGTTTATCTGTTTTATTCTGCAAACATGAACAAAACAGTTCCTGTTAGAATGGCTAAAAAGATGATTGGCAGTGGTATAAGCTAAAAAAAAAGGAAAAAAAAAGTAAAGGAAAAAATCAATATAAACAAACACAAGGCAGTATAAGAAACCATGATGCCGGCAAACAGAGAACATAATGCAGGATTTTACATTTGTATGCATATTAACCAGAACACACTGTAGGGAACTTAATCCGACCATAACAAGTTTTATTGCAGCAATTGTACAGTTGAAATGCCTTTCTAAAATTCCTTTAGTGGTCATCCATACTTCTTACAAGTCCAATATGGCCAGGCATAAAATTCTACAAATGATTCCAGCAAAATAAACTAAGTAGAACAAGAAAAAAGACATATATATAGATACTCACCTATTTCCAACTTTCGAACCAACAAAACCTCCAACTCCATCACACTCTCTTATGAAGTCGTGCCTCTCTTTGTTCAACACACATCTTAAGAAAACACACCCAGGAAAAATGGGCTTCGGTTTATCTGAGTAGGAACCATTTTTTAGTTTCTTTTTTACCTGAACAGATGGAGCATACATCTGCAAACCCAACAATTAAAGGAATAAGGAATTAAGTAGACTTAACCCCTGAAAAAAAGGGGATGAAGAAAAATTATGTCATTTTTCTTGACCGCTAATTATTTAGCATAGAACATCAGCTCTTCTAACTTTCACAAAAGCATATCCAAGGTAATGGAAAAGGTACAAAGCATCCGAAACAAATTCCAAATAAGTTCAGACTTGAGTTCTCCACATTAAATTGAAATTCTACATGACAATACAGCTCTACCCATAATAGTTCATCCATACATTTATAGCATGCCAACAGGTTTAACGAATACCGCCAATAATAATTGAATTCCGAAACCAAATGTATTGGAGGATTAATATTGAGTCCATAGGGACTCGAACAATTACTCTCAACATTATTCAAAACACCGGTGCCCTTCATTAGTTCGTGAATGCCCAAAACTAGCTAACAAGTTTAAAAAAAATAAACAAATAGAAAGGCATTTTTAACTGCTGTAAATTCATTTTTTAAAAAAGGCTACCTTAAAGTCAATATCCGGGAAATTCCTAGCCAGTGATCGAGCAAGACGTTCGGCAGTCTCTTCATACCGAATCCGGGTAACCCGAACAATCCACCATCGGGGACCCAAGTCAGCCAAGGTATCAAGATTCATCTCTTCAGTCTTAGAAGTGTATCTCTTTTTGGGCTTCTTTATAAGCCTCTCTTCAACTTCTTCTCTCCAGCTGTAACCAGCTTTCTGCTCTCTCCGCTCGTTTCTTAGCTGCCTTCTTTCTCTGGCCGACAGCTGCTGCTGTTGCTGGGAATCTACGGTGGCGGTAATGGGTTGTATTGGGGCGTGTTTGGTTGTCGAGATACGAATGGAAACTGAAGGAATAGAGAGGGGAGAAAGAAAATGTGTGCAGTGGCAAGGACTCCTCCATTGAAGAAGCCCTTGCTTCATTTTCGTTCCAATGGTTTTACTTTTCCGAGAGTCACAAGTTGGTGCCATCGATGAAGAGGATACGTTGTAACGTTGGTGCGACGTATGTTTTTGGTTTTTGGATAATTACAACAATGCCAAGAGCCCATATGTGTTGGGCCCCGCTCAAGTTAGGCCCGGCCCCTTTTGTTACTGATGCGCAAACCGTCTTTGGATTATTTTCTTTACAGATATGGTGTTGTTTCTCTCTCATTTTTCGAGCCCTAACAGGGGGTTTAATTTAAACGTCCTTTTTTTAAGTTCCAAAACTTGAGTGAATGAAGTTTTTCTTTTAAAATAGGAGTTAGGCGTCCCTCGAATATTTGCGAGGGTTAAAAATTTGAGCGGTACCATATCAAAATTGATGTAAACGGATCTCAGTAATTTGTATGGTGTAAATATCATAAGTAATAATTCTCTTAAAAAAAAGTTTAAAACGGCCTGATTGTGTACATTTCAATCATTTTTTAATATATTATTAAGTTGATTGTTTCTCAAGGTCATAAACACCTTTGAGCCATATAGAGTGAAATACAATTTTGCATTTATGTTATGTAATATGTGAGAATATATGCGGAACTAGTAGTAGTAATAGTAGTAATAATAATAATAATAATAATAATAATAATAATAATAATAATAATAAGAATAATAGTTGCCAATAAATAAGTGACAAGTGTGTGGAGTCACATGTGTTGAGTTGTAAAATAGATTCCTTAGAAATAAGGATGTATTGTAATAATAAATAAGTGACAAATGTGTGGAGTTACATGTGTTGAGTTGTAAAATAGATTCCTTAGAAATAAGGATGTATTGTATGATGTAACATAAAGGAGTGATGAGTCATAAAATAGATTCTTTAATATAAGATATAATGATATAAATAGCAAAAGAAGATTCCCTTGGAGCCTATAAAAGGGACTCTTTAGTAGTGTATTGGATTATCGAGTCTTAGATCTTGATTTCTAGTAAGAGTCATTGGGTGAAATCTTGTATTTTCTTTTCTTGTAATAAAATCATCCTTGGTATTTTGTTAATTTTAATTAGGTATCAGAGCTAGTACTCCCAAAAGGAGTTTCCAAAAACTCTTCTATAATAAAGTATGCTCTGTGCTTTGATACCCTAGTGGTCTTACTTGACTCAAATTTGGATTAGTCAGAATCCAATGTAGTTTTTGGATACCAAATGGTTTAATACACACAAAAAAAATATATTATGTGGTCGCCGTTAAAGTGGATTTTCCACATGATAAGCATTATAGAAGACTAGAAAACATATGTTCTCAAAACCAGGTTATTTGGTCAAGAGATACATAGAAAATATTTATTTGACAAGTGTGGCGCCTTGTTATTAGGCCAAGGAGAGCCGTGTGTGTGTTTGGGCTCATCACTAGTAAGAAAAGTCTATTGTGTATCCTTTTGGATATTAAGACCCAATGTTAGGGTGGTCAAGGATTATAGACACCTAAAATATAACCAAGTCTAAGGTACAAGTCTCTAGTATGGAAGCCTTATCTTATTTTACTTTTTATTCTCTCACTAACAATTCTCCTATTGAAAATTTCCGTTTTGAAACCCAAGAAGAAACCCCCCAAAAAAGCCATCCAACCTCTTAAATTAGATCCTCTAAATCCCTACAAGTTCTATGGTGTAAATACCCTGATTTCCTCCATAAAGTCTGTTGTTCATTTTCATCAGCCAAAACTCAAGTCCGCATATAAGTCTTTTGAAGTTATTGTACAATATATTTCCTCCAACTCCAAAGAAGCTTATCTTCTTATTCTCTCTCCACAAGATATCAAGAGGTATATGATTGAAGGATACAAGGGATTGCATCTTGGTGCAATCAGACTTGGGATCCAACATTTATTTCTGTAGGCAAAAATGTTACTTGTTTTCTCGCCATTCTTTGACACAAGATGACACACATTTGAAAAAGCTTTGATCTCAATAGTTGAGGTGGGACTCAATCAAGGGCATGTAGTTTTCCAGGTGGAACCAAATTTCATTCTAGACTTACAGAAATCAGCTCTCTTAAAAACCATAAAAAGTCCTAGTCCAAATAAATAGACTAACATTGAAGCCAAATGAATCAACCCTTGCAGTTTACCATACCTTGAATTACAAAGTTCAAACCCACATGTTTTCCATGAGTCATAGCAACCTTCATATCACCAAATTTACTACTGGAGAAGGAAGAATCATCCAACCCAAGACTTTCAAACAAAACCAGTTGAGTTTTCTACCACAATAGATAAATGAATATGAGTAGAACAACAAACCTGTGCAAGTCCACGAAGCTTCAAAAGTTGACAGGCTAAAAGATGCCAGAATATCAGTTTCTTTTCCTAAAGAAATCAGGCCAATATATCCATGTCAAAGATGTTATATTAAGGGAAGGCATATAATGTCTTGCTTACACATGCCACAATGATCATGTTCAGTCAGATTTATTGGTGTAATTAATGTCCCAGAAACTGGAGATGAATATTTGAGAAGAGTATTTGATGATTATGTTGCAGTCAAATAGATAATCCAGAAGACAGATCCAATAGAATTTGGACCCATAGAAAAGACTATCAATTGGAGCAATATCAATACTTTAGAATAAAATAAAGCATTGGAAGAAATTATTGCTTAACAACAGCAACTGGCAGTCTAAGTGAATGAATTACAAAAGCAGATCAAGAAAACTCAAAAAATTATTATTATTATTATTATTATTACTACTATTACTACACTATCACTAAAAGACACATGATAGAAAACTATTTAAAAGATCGATATAGTTGATTTTTAATAGAGGATCCTAATTCATATTTTTAACCATCTACTTCTGCATGATTTCAATTACCTAACAATGGAGTTGAAATTAAAGTTACTTTGGTGATGCGTCAACGTTCCTAAGAGCTATAAATGCCGATGCTTAAACTTTTATTTAATAAATTAATTAGGCGAAGTACTTTTACTGACATTGTATGATAAACATAACCTAGCTCTTGATAGTCAAATCAAATTAAGATCTAGTAATGGTATAGATAAAAGCCATTTTAATATTTGGATGTTTGAGAATTTATTACTAGTATTTGATGAAATCTATGTTTGGGTTTTATTTTTATTAGTTCTCAATATTTTTGTTTCTGAAGCACTAATATTTATACATTACAATCATTGTGCATTTACTTCCCATGAAGAATAAGTCAGAATTAAAATGAGTTACAATTAAAATGAATTGAAATCGAAATGAGGAATGAAAATCAGAGTAAGTTATTTACATTAATTATAGGCATTGGAATGAACTGTATTTTCATTAATATCTTTACTTTATCTTATAATCGAAATAAATTGTTATAAGTTACCAGAATGTCCTTAGTTAAATTATATATTTTACTGTTAACAGAAAATATCTAGACATTTTAAGGGAAAAATATACTCGTTTATTATAATATTGAGTATAATACTATAATATTCCAAAATAAAACTAGTTGTTGTTGTTGTTACTACTGAAATTAATAATAATAATAATAGGAGGTAAAACAATATTTAATTTTCTTTAAGGGTAAATGTGTCAATTTAATCCTCACTCCCATTACTTCATTTTAATTTCCACCACCCCCATGTGAATGGGATTCTCATTCCCACTTCTTATTGTTTTTAGCGAGTAAACACAATTAACCATTTGGATTACCCATTATGATTCCTCAATTTAAGAAATAAATGCACCCTCAAAATTCTACTAATATTTATAATTAGAAATTCAATGGGATGACTCTAAATCAAATATATTATAATACAGCCTAAACTTATACCCTCACTAATATAAAAAAAGATTTATTTTCTAGCTGCACCAAAATCATTGGAAGAAATGTCTACTTCCGCCCAATTACATAATTTGGGAAGGAGAATATTGAGTCCTCTTATGGGGACTAGAATCGTGAGGGCAGTGTCGAACCACTTGGCAATTAAATCAATAAAATCTGACGTGCTATATTTATGGCGATAGAAGCAAAGAGAGTTTAGTTTTATTTTAGGTATTTTCAAAACTGAAACGGTTTAAGTAATTCTAGCTTAAATTTGACTTAATTCTTGAGCCATTGATTTCAAAAATTCAATGGTGAAAGAATAACCATAATTAAATTCTACTTTAAATATTTAATATCTATCATTGAATTGTTCAAAATTATTGACCCTAGATCTTGTCAAAATTTTAAGTCAAAAGTTTAAATTAAAACAACCGCACCTTGATTATGTCTCGTACCATCATTGATTCACTTGCATCAATTTCGCTACTGAGCGGTTTTGTATCAAACACCCTGCATCAATTCAATTTATTCATAAATTTGGCATACGACTCTCGTTATTTTAGCTACCAGAACTGTTAAAACGCACGCGCTCAATTATCTCCCAAGGAAGGTGAAGTCGAATGCATCAATTAATAGAAAATCCTCGATCAAGAGGAAACACATTCGTTCTGAATCGAGAAATAATAGCACACAATAAATTAAAAAAACTTCTTAACATAAAATGATAGGCTCCATTAATAGATCGCTCGCACCACTTCCATCTTTCTTTTACCAATATTATTTGAAGTTGGTTCGTTTGGTTCACAGGTAGATCAATGGAAGAATTAATAAGAGTATCATTGAAGAAAAACAATACCCAATCACCAATGAGCTGCTCAAAAGCACAATAGATTATGGGGCATTATAAAATATTGTCGTTGTTGGTTTCTTATAAAGCTGAACTTTGTTCTCAACTAGCTAGATGACCAAAAGTGGCATCTTATTTTATTTTATTTTATCTTATAAATAATTGTTTTGTAGCTCGGTTCTCTTTTCAACTCATGTAAAGCTAGTGAATCAATCAACATCAAATGTGATAACTGAATTGTTTGGTACTGAAAATTAATATACCGTTAAGCCCCCACGTTAAGTGGTTTACCAATTCTATATGACTAATGTTTGATTGTTTAAATAACCAAGTGTCTACATCCACCCTCAAGTACAGAGCTGATCAACGACCAATTTTTTTTTTCCCTGTTTTAATTTCATCCTCTAATAATGGTGCGTATTAGATTTTGTTCTAAATACTAATGTATTAGATTTTATTATATACACTAATGTGGAACTTTTGCTTATAAATGTAGAAGTCTGACCCAAATATTAATGTGAAGTCTATGAGTTAACTTAACTCAAAAGTTAGTTCAAGAGTTGAGGGTTGTTCAAGTATACTTAAATTTAATATTCAATTAATGTGGGAAATTTTTTCCTAATACTCTCATCGGTCCTTTTGACTAGTCCTTATCATGTGATAATATAGTGTGGGCCCATTCATATATGAGTTTAGCTCTGATACCATATATAGGTCATTGTCACGTGATAAAATATTGTATACCCACTCATACATAAGTTTAACTCTGATACCACATATAAAAGCCTTTAGGCCTAACCCAACCTAAAATTTAGTTCAAGAGTTGAAGGTTATCCAAGTCGTATATATTTAACCCAAGTTAAATACTCAGTCGTGTGAGATATTTAACCCAAGAAAAAAAGAGCAATAGTTTTATAGCGTCGTGAGTTTTTCTCAATTATTATGTAACAATTTAAGTTTTTGAACCAAATAATTTTTTATTAACTAAAAAATGATCGTTTTAGTTGGATAGCATTAAACTCAACATGTTACGTGAAAATGAACCCAATACACACTGAAGAAAGACTGGAGTTCATAGATTCCATGACTAATCGTGGAAGGCAAAGGCAAGCGACCAACTTTCATCTATATGCGAAAAAAAATTAATATTTAGTCAGAATCTACCGAACACATAACGAAGACTACAACTCCAAAACGTTTTCTCAACCTAATCAAATCATTATTGTCTACAGAATAGAAAATATAATTAAAACGTTTATGATATGTTGAGAGCTGTTTGGACAAAAATAACGATCTTGAATAAGACATTTTTAGTCACTAAAATATATTCGTTCCCCTAAACGAACCTTCATAGATTCGAGATTTATCAACAAGTAACTAGTAACTACCATGGATTGCAAACGAAAATTCAATAGTTTTGCAGATGGAATTAAATGAAGAAAAAAAAATCATTTATTGTGGCCAAGAAAAATAGATCGTTTATAATTCTCGAATAGAGAGTGTGAGCGTAATGATTAGATGAATCGATATAAGAAATGTGTTATAAACATACAATAATAATTAATTGACCTCTATTGTACAAAAACACATATGTTGAGACACAATCTAAAAAATCTAACATGAGTAATTTTGCAATTAAAAAAATCTCTTATTTTAATAAATTAATTAAGGGACAAGTTAAAAAATATAAAAAAATAATATATTTTAATATATTACATTATAAAATATATTGTGCTGAAATATGTAATTAAATTTAATATATTACATATAAAATATATTGTGCTGAAATATGTAATTTTTATCTTTTAATTTATCCTTTACTTTATTTTAAAAATTTAATCTATTGAGACTTAATGTATAATTTATGTATATTTTGATGGCCAAACCTATCTAAACAGTTGGATAACGAAGCATCTTCTAATTAACTCATTAAGTGCCCATAATGTGAATGTGAATGCGAATGAGTGAATCCTCATCGATTGGTTAAGTAGGATATCACGCAACAAAGTCAAACACTTATGCCAGGAGCTCGATTTTGTATTATCCAAGTGTAGATACAGCAGTTGAGATTCATAGGAAGAATGAAATATATTTTATGTGAAAAATTTAGGGTCATGTTCGTGGAAGAAGAGCAAGTGGTTTCTATATAAATAGAGCTCGCATTCTCCTTGCCTGTATCATCCCTAGCTTAGCTTCCTCATTCCTGCATTAATTATCTGCATAAGCTTCTCTACATTCTTCATATTCTTTTGAGCTTAATTTTGTAGCTAACCGTATTTGCTTTCAAATATGGAGCGCTCGATGCTTTTGCTAGCATTTGCTTCAGTCCTTTTAGCTTCTTCCACATTGGCGTCTGCTGCAATCGTGGAGCACTCATTCCATGTAAACTCCTTTAATTTATACTCTTTTCAGAATCTTTTATATTTATAATGCACTTTTGCAGTGAGTGCATGCATGCAACACAATACAGCAAACGTTTGATCTGTTATTATTATACATAAGTAGAAGCAAATGACACGTGAGTGACCCTCGTAGGCTAATCATAACGGTTGTTAATTTTTGTCATCAGGTGAAAAACTTGACGATTGGGCGGCTGTGCAGGCAGCGGGTGATAACGGCAGTTAACGGACGCCTCCCTGGTCCAACGATACGCGTTCATGAGGGTGACACTCTGGTTGTTCATGTCTTCAACGAGTCACCTTATAACATCACCATTCACTGGTAATTATATATATATATATATTGATTTAATCCTAATTACGTGCTCAGCTAAAGTTTAAAAAATTAAGTTTCGCTTTGGCAATATAATTTTGTTGGTTCAAACCTGCCTAATTAGAATGAAAATCGTTTATATAGGCATGGAATATTTCAGTTACTCAGCCCCTGGGCAGATGGACCGAACATGATAACTCAATGTCCAATAACACCTGGACGTAGCTACACTTACAAATTTAATGTCATCAATCAGGAAGGAACCCTTTGGTGGCATGGTCACGTGTCATTGCTTCGTGCCACCGTCTATGGTGCCCTTATCATCCGCCCTAAATCTGGTCACGAGTATCCATTCCCTAAACCCGACAAAGAAGTTCCCATTTTGCTCGGTGGGTATATATATCCGTATAAAGTATTACTAATCATTAATAATTTATATTTAAGTTGATGATAATTGATTATTTGACACGTAAATTAACCTAATTGCAGGAGAGTGGTGGAATGCTAATGTTGTGGATGTTGAAAACCAAGCACAAATTACTGGTGGAGCTCCTAATATTTCTGATGCTTACACTATTAATGGAAAGCCTGGAGACCTCTATCCCTGCTCTCAAAATCCAAATCGTAAGTATACACACAAAAATACACGCGTCAAGATTTCATTTATTGTGTCCATATGTTAAATACATTAAATGTTCTTAATCTTGGCAGAAATATACAAGCTTGAGGTGGTGGAAGGGAAGACATATCTGCTACGTATCATCAATGCTGCACTCAATAACCAGCTCTTCTTCAAGATAGCCAATCACAAGTTTACAGTTGTCTCCGTCGACGCTTCCTACACTGATCCCTACGTCACTGACGTTGTCGTCATTGCCCCTGGCCAGACGACGGATGTTTTGCTAAAAGCCGACCAGCCAGTGGGTTCTTATTATATGGCTGCTAGAGCTTATGCTAGCGCGCCCCAGATACCGTTCGATAACACTACCACCAGAGGGATTGTGGTCTATGATGGTGCCGCGTCATCAGCTAACCCCCTAATGCCGGCCCTGCCAGCTTTCAATGACACCCCAACGGCTCACAAGTTTTACAGTAATTTGACTGGATTGACAGATGGACCTCAATGGGTCCCAGTGCCTCGTCAGGTGGATGAACATATGTTTGTAACCGTTGGATTAGCACTTGATCGTTGTGCAGCAAACGCCACGTGTCAGGGTCCAAACGGGCAGCGATTCTCTGCTAGCATGAACAATCACTCATTCCAGTTCCCCACAAGTTTGTCTTTGTTACAAGCATTTTTCTTCAACGTGGGCGGAATCTACACCCCCAATTTCCCCAACAACCCTCCACTCAAATTTGACTACACAAACCCTAACGTCAGCAACAACACGTCACTGCTGTTTGCTCCAAAATTAACGAGCGTCAAGACATTGAAGTTCAATTCGACGGTGGAGATCGTCCTGCAGAACACAGCGTTGATCGCCGTGGAGAATCATCCCATACACATTCATGGCTTTGACTTTCATGTATTGGCTCAAGGATTTGGAAATTATAACGCTGCAAGAGACAGCAAAAAGTTCAATCTCGTGAACCCACAAAGGCGTAACACCATTGCTGTGCCAGTAGGTGGATGGGCTGTTATCAGATTCCAAGCCAACAACCCAGGTTCCTAAATTTTGCGTTACATTTTTTTTTTAAATTATGACATCTATTATGAGATTAATTGATTATATATTAGCTGTAGGTTTTAGCATGCATGAATATAATGAGTATGAAAGTGAAGTCAAACTGATCTTTGAAGAGTCGAAATAATGTGAATATATTGTACAGGTGTTTGGCTCGTGCATTGCCATCTGGATGTGCACCTGCCGTGGGGTCTAGCCACCGCTTTCGTTGTTGAAAATGGACCGACGCCGGCGACTAGGTTGCCTCCTCCACCGGCCGATCTTCCCCAGTGTTAGAAGTAAGAATTAATCAAGTAAAACATTGTGGCGGGTGATTGATTTGATCTCATCAATATTTTGCAATTGTTAAGGTCACTTTCATTAGTTTTGTTGTAGTTTTGGAAATTTCTGAAGCTTTTAATTATTAAAAATTGTTGTAATACTCAATTTGTTGTATCAGCTCCGATGTGCTAAAAGTTCTTTTTTTTTTTTGAAATAATATTGTTTGGTTATTTGTTTTTAATGTACATCGTTCCTTTGTATTTCTTTTTTAGAATCTTCATTGAAATTCCACTTATTTGTGGCAAATTTGCGTATCTACTCACTTTCATAAAATTATTATCGAAACTAAATACGTAATAAAATTTCTTACCAATAATAGCCACATAACTCATTTTGGAGCAAATTATCCTTGAAACACCTCTCTCGAAGAATGGTCGCTATCCCAGGCGATTGCTTTTATTGCCTGCGAAGTTGCGATGGCCATCATCACCCACCATCGCTTATGAGAGTTGGGAAGAGTTGTTCATGTTCAACTCTTGCTATCAGCCATGAGAGTTGTTCAACATATGATTTCAAAAAGAGTTAAAATTTTTTCATAGGTATAAAATTCACCATAATAAGTTCTTTTGGTATTCAAGAATTGAGGGCATAACTCAGCAAATTTATTGGGATAATTGAAAAAAAAAATTTAGAGGTATTTTAACAAAAACTTAATGTGTCATATTTTACAAATATTAATTTTAAGAAAATTTTGAATTGTTGGTGCCAATAAATTATTCCAATGTTGCTCGTCTATCAATAAGAATCCAACAATCATGATCAATTGAAACTTATTGTGATAGTGTGAGGGAGCCGTACCCGTACATTTGATTCGAAGATGGTCCTTACGTTGTTGTCAATGGGGACTGTAATGGTGATGTTGAGGGCTATGATGGGTGATTTGGGTGATTTGGTGATGCTGATTAAGCGATTTGGGTGATGGTGAGTTTTGACATCAAGGCCTATGTGCGGAGTTGTTTTGTTTGCCAACAAAATTGATCACCAACTTTCAGCAGGATTGTTAAGGGTAATTTGGTCCAAAATGAGCAACTGTTATGGTAAGAAATTTTATTTATGCTTGGTTTTCATAAAAAAAAAATGATGAAAGTGGTTAGATAGGTAAAATTTTCTCATTATTTAGCGACGAGGCTTTATTTGAGATTTTTCTTGAATTATCTTTTATCTCACTGGGTTAAAGATTGACAATTTGAAAGACCAAAACAATCATAATTATTTATCTCTTATGTAGAAGTTGAAAAGGTGCGAACCAATGTTTACAGGATACCGAAATTGCAGGCTTAGCTTCAATCATTATTGAAATTAATTCACAAATATAGTGGCTAATCGAATTAATTAACAACTAGATGGATAAAAATGCATAAATTTTTTGGATTATATTATAAACATAGGACAAGATTTAGGATTTCCATATTGTTAAAATTGAACATGCCCTTAGATCTTGTCATGCAATTATCCAGTTTTTAGCTAAATTCAATTTACAAAGATGGGAAACTATAGTTTAGTTGAATTCTTTCTCAACATAAATCATGAATATATTCACGCTGTTGAATGAATGAAAATTATATTTCCCTAATTGAGAGACAAAAATGGTCATAAATGTTTACTCATACGTAGAGATGGCCAACGGGCCGTGCCGTGCCGGTCCAAACCCATCAAAGAAAGCCCACGCGTGCTTATACTCATGTCGTACTATGCTCACTATTCATTTCGTGTTGTGCCGTGCCCACACATGCTCGCGCTTGTGTCCACTCGTGTTGTGCCGTGGGCCATGCCGTGCCGTGGCTAGGAAAAATAGCACACTAAGCATTTTTCTTTTTTCTTTTTTTAAGAGCGTATGCCAAGTTGTTGTCTTATTTTTTTCAAGCTTATGTATTTTTTTTTGGATCTATATGCCTTTATTTTAATTTAATAGAATAAAAAATTCAAAACTCAAGTCCATATTCAATAATAATAAATTAATAATAATAAGAGAATGTAATATTAGTTGCTAAGTTTGACTCTATGGTATTATAATTCCTTTTTAGTACTTAACAATAGCAATAATAATAATTTTTTTAAGGGTTAACTTAATTGTTAACTTTGAATTACGTAGAGTCATATATCATAGTTTATAATAATATTAATACATATTTATAAAATCATTATATTTATAATTTTGTTTATTAAAATCATGATATCAATTATGTATTTAATAAATTATAAACATAAATAAATTATAATTTTTTTGAAACTAAGAATTAAATAAATTTAAAAAACTTGAGAGAAACGTGTTTATTGCGTGCTGTGCTTTTAAGGCTCGCGTGCTTAAAATCTAAGCCCGGTACGACCCACGTGTGTGCCGTGCCGTGTCGTGCTGTACGGACACGTGTCTTGCCCATGCCGTCTGGCCCATTGGCCACCTTTACTCATACGTAAATTAGAAATTGAAAATTGGGCTTACAAGTGGCTAAAAGTACAGTTTAGCTTCAATATGTATTGAAATTGATTCACAAATGGTTGTTGATTTGGCTAACAACTAGTAAGACAGATTTTTTAAGTTATATCATAAATCAATGACAAGATTAAGGATTCTCATATTGTTTACGTCCAACATGTTATTGGATCTTGTAATGTAAATATTCACTCTTTAACTAAGGTGGCGTTTGCTTTTCTGTCTGAAATCTGAATAGACCTGAATTAATCTGAATTCTGAATAGATCTGAATGTCTGAATCTGAATAATATGTTTGTTTTTTTGTCTGAATCATGAAAAATAAGTATTAAATTATTTTTTTTAACTTAAAAAGCTGAAAATATATACTTTTACATTTGTATCCTTATAAATTTGAATGTCAAATAAATAATATATTAAATACCATAATATTTTAACATTTATAAGTAAAACTATATTCAAGTGAATGCATAATTGATGCAGCGGAAGTTTAATGTTCAAAATATTCCGTTGATTCTAGAGAATACCGGAATAAAAGAACAACTAAATTCACGTTGATTCAAAAGAATACCGCGAACTTAGGGATTAAGACTCGTTGATTCCACAGAATACCGAGAATTAACTGTTCAAATGCTCACAAAGAGATTTGAAAATTGAAATATTATTAAACTCAAAATTCTCTCCTTTAAAGGCTACAAGAGGGAGCTATTTATAGTAGTAGTAATTATCCTAATTCATGAAGTAAAACAAAATCCTAAATTGAAAGGGAAACAAAATTCTAAATTAGAAAGGAATTTAAAAGTCTTAAACTTTAGTTAATAAGGAAACTAATCCTAGTATAATATGACTCTAAATAAGCAATACCTAAACAATAAGACTCTATATAGGAAACCAAATTAAACTAGAATACAAATTAATTGAAATATTTCTAAATATTATACATTTAAATATAATTAGGATTTCTTCAATTTCTTGCTCTGCATCAATAATTATTTTGGAATTTTAATATATAAAATACTATAAATTTCAAATTTATTGTATATAATATAAGAAAGAAAAAATAAGGATATTTTTATGTGGGTAGAAAAAATAAGGATATTTTTATGTGGGTAGAAAAAATAAGGATATTTTTATGTATGGTAAATGTCTTTGGGTGAGTTTTGGGATAGACATAAAAAATAAATTATAAAGCATTGATATTTTTGACATTAGTAAGTAATTGACTTAATTCAGATTTCTCTATTAAGTAAAAAGCAAAAAAAATTAGCTTATTTTATTAAGTCAAAATTATCTAATAAGTCTCATTAAGTTATAAAAACAAACACCTTTAATTAACTTAATTAATTAAGTTAAGTCACTTTAAGTTATTAAATTAAAAAACAAACGTCACCTAAGTCGGCTTTAGAAGGATATGAAACTGCTGTTTGGTTGGATTATTTCCCAACAAAAATTTTAACTGCATTCATTTAATTCTGTTGAATAAATTAAAGTTATATTTTCCTATATATGTGTGTGTGCATACATACATACATATACATATACATATACATATACATATATATATGTATATATATGACTAAAATGGTCGTAAATGAATTATTGTCACATTCAATAATATCCTAAGAGTGATAATCTCAAAAGTTAACATAATTTACGAAGATAATAAATTTTAAGTTGAATTCACCATTTAAAATTTCCCTATGAAAAGCCTTTAAAGATTAGGATCATAAAATGAAACAATGGATTATCTTGTATTTAAAACTTAATTTATTCCATATATAATAATATACTGTAAATATCGTAAAGGAAATTTGATTAATAAATGAAAAAAAAGAGAAAAATCAATAAAGATTTACCGCTTAATCTTCACCGCCTAAAAAACGTTTGATCAATTTTCCCGCGCAGCTAAAAACAAATCCAAGCCAACCGCTAAAACTCGCAATTAATAAATAAAGTCCCTCTTCCCTTGATCAGTTTTTTTCCTCCAAAATATTCAAAAGCTCCCGCGCTTTCCCTTCGCGCATCCTCCAAATTCTGAATCTCGATTTCTATTTCTTCACAATCTTCTCCTCCGTCTCCTTCTTGAATTCTCATCCATTCTGCATTTTCCGTTTCATTTGTCTTCACAAAATCACATTTTCCAATAATGGGAAAACAGAACAGATCTAAGAAACCGGACAATATTTTCGGGAAAGGCAAGGTCACTCCGATGCAAGTCGCATTCATCGTTGACCGCTATCTCTCCGATAACAACTTCCCGGAGACTCGCTCCGTCTTCAGAACTGAAGCCTCTTCTCTCATCTCAAAATCCCCTGTTCACGAGGTACCCATGAAGGATTATTATTGTTTTAATTTGGGGATTAAGGCATGTGTAATTGGGCTTGTGGCTAATTATTTATTTATTTCTTTTTCTGCGAAGGCTCCGAAAAGTTTGTTGAGTCTGGCGGCGATGCTGAACGAGTATGTATGTTTGAAGGAGCAGAAGGTGATGTTAGAACAGGAGAGGGCTCGATTGGATCAAGAAAAATTGAGGGTCCAGACGCTGTTATACGGTATGCAAGATGTTATGAACGCTTACAACGCGAGTTCTTCTACGCCGCCGATGATTCAGGCCCCAGTTGCAAGGCCAGCACAACCGACGGTTGTTGTTCGTCATTCTGTCCCATCTAGTGGATCCTCGCCTGGTACTTAACTTTCATTTGTGCAGATCTAGTTGTTTTTCCATGTCTATGCGTGATTTGAAATTATGATTTGACTTGTTTAATTGGTTTCATGACTAATTGCTTAATTTTGCATTTGATTCGAAAGACAAGCTAAAGAATGAAAATCTAAACCGTAAATAACCAACAACAGAACAATGGTTTTATGGGATATTACTTTGACTTGTGTTTAAAGTTTTATCATAAAACAAGTATTGAATGACAATCTTGAGTTTATTGTGAGTGTTGATGATATCTTTGTAATGATGCTTGTGGTTTTTTCTAGCTGTGGGCAGCATTAATCTTGATAAAGTTTCAATTTCATGGCCCATTTTGAGTCATCATGATGATTTTGCTTGATTCTTGTTGGATCATTAAGAGGAATGCATGGATTCATGTTCTTTCCGCTTTGTAGTGTTCATAAGTGAAAAACAATTCATGTGCTTGAAACTGATCCATTGGTGATTTCTTAACAGGTTATGTTGTGCACAACACACCAACTGTTGTGCCAATGTCCGTGCCATCCAATGCAGCCGCGGAGCATGAATATCTCTCCCCAGCAGTTCCAAATTGCCCATTAACAAGGAAGAGAGCAGGTTCAAAGGTTCTGCTGGACGCCGCCCCACCAGCTTCAAAGAAATCTTGCAGTAAGATAGCCTCCAAGAATTTGTCAAACAAAGGTAAGTTTATTCCAAAATCAAGCATTCAATTTATGTCCTTGTAGTGTTTGTTACTTAAAAATATCTCTATTTTGGAATGGTAACACACTTGTTTGTTCTTGCATTTTTTTTTCAATCCAGCAACACAATCAAAGAGTAAAGTCTCTAATCAGGATACTGCCCAGTCTTCCTCTGTGGTCGAGTTATCACCTCACAACCGTTCGCCCAATGGATCACTCATTCAAGGATCCAGTGTTGCAAAGAGTTTGTTCAATCAGGGTTCAATTCCCACTCCTACCAATTCCTCTGGCCCCAAGACCCCACCACAGCCAGTTTCCTCTCAAGCAGATAAATCTCCATTGGGAAATTCTTTCGTTGCTAATTCAAGTGCCAATAGTACTCCTCATGAGATAACTCCTACTAACTGCACTGTCATTTCATCGGAGAGAGTTACAGTGAGCCCATACAAACAAATGACAGTCTACACAATGGAGAGGAACCATTGCATTTCTTCTTCCTCGCCATTGAAGACAAACTTGACAAGGCTGAGTAAGAGGGATCATGTAAAAGGGAGGCTAGATTTTGATGGTTCTGATGAGGCCGTGAACTCGGATACACCTATTGTTAATGAGATTTCAACATCTGATTCTGACAAGGAAGCTGACATTTTTGACATGGATTTTCCTAATTTAGATGCTCTCGGACCTAACTTTTCCTTCTCTGAGCTGTTAGTTGATTTAGATCTTGATTGTGAAGGAATTGGCCGTCCTTGCCAGCCTTCTTTGAGTGCTTCCATGAACAATGATTCAGGGTGTGTTTTCTTTCTCCTATTGCATAGTGAAAAATTCTATATATCCCCCACTATATTCACAACATACTAAGTTACATCTGACAATTTATTCTGTGTTGCATATGTGTAGAACATCTCATGAATCTGGGAATGCCAATATGGGGGTTGATCAAATTGTGTCTGAGTATTCATCGACAGTAACAGAAGTAGTTGCAGGAAAAGATATAAATGCTGAAGGTAATTAAACTCACTTATTGGATATGATTTTATTTATTGCATTATTTTGTATTCATATTGAACGGTTTATTTTACAGGCCCTGATAATACTCTGACCTCAGTAAAGTCCATAACTAAATGTATAAGGATTTTAAGTCCTGGTAAATTTATCAACCTTTTCTTTTCAATTTTTCTTTTCTTGTCTTTTTGTCATTGGGGCTAAACTTATCACTTTATTGCTTTGATTATGCTTCCTCTGATTTGTAATTTCAGCAAAAGGCTGCAAGAATTCTTTCGATCAGCAAAATTGTTGAGCATGAAAGCAATCTTGAAGATAAAGGCGACTAATAGTCTGACATGGTATCAGTACAGAACTTACTGCAGAGATGACTCCTAGGCTGACATTGTTTCCGCTGTCATTCTCATACATTTTTCTCTTAGGTTACATGTAAGTTTCTAATCAATGCTTAATATCTTTAGGATGCCCATGGAGGTTTGCTTTGAAAATTTTGGGTGGAACATAGTACAGTCGTGCCTGAAATTGTATTGGTCCGCTTGTATCATTGGTGGAGAATTATTCTAAATGCTAATTTCTTATATCACTCTGCTTGGATGAAGTAGAGTAAATTTTGGAGACTGAAAATACAAGGGAAAAAAGCTTACATAGTTATGGGAAGAGGTTGATACAATTAATTTGCTTCCCCTTTACTTTAGATTACACTTTCCAACAATACAACCTCATAATGTTCTTCATTTAGCGACATTGATGATGGTTGAAGAGTTAAGTTCAATTTGTATCACATTGATAATTGGATAATATACACAAAACTTCCACGAAATATTTCCAATTTAGTGTAATTCTTGGGACACTAACATGAAATAATTCTCTTTGCTATTACATTAGATTTAAGCCAAATACTTCTCCAATTTCTCCACTTCCTCCTGGCTTCCAATGTACAGTGGAATACGCTGGTGAATCTGTCAAAAGAAAGCAACTAAAGCATCTTAGTAACCAGTTACCTAATAAAATTGCATAAGCTCATAGTTATGAGATTGTTTTCACCTCAGTAGGTTGAATGTCAAGTACTCTTTGATGGCCATCAGATCCTTTGCCTCCTGCTTGTTCCACTATGAAGCTCATTGGTGCACATTCATACAAGAGCCTCAGCTTTCCATTCTTACTCTTCTTGTCTCTTGGATAGCCATAAATGCCGCCGTAGAGCAGAGTTCGATGGAAATCACCAACCAAGCTACCAATGTACCTAGCAGAATAGGGCTTGCCGCTGGGTCCTGGATCCTTAAGATCGTCAATATACTTCTTCAACTTGTCATCCCAAAGCTGGTAGTTCCCTTCATTAAAAGCATAGATCTTTCCGGTTTTGGGTATCTGAATGTTCTCTTGTGTCAAAACAAATTCTCCATACATGGGATCCAGAGTGAATGCAAAGACACCGTTTCCTAAAGTTATCACAAAGATTACAGAGCTTGAATACATGCAATAGCCTGCAGCAAGAAGGTTGCTTCCTGGCTGGCACACGTTCACTACACACCTTAGTTCAGTGTTGCCCAGCTGCAATGTATCAAAATTGAAAAAAAATGGAAGTAATTTACTATCAGACTTCATTTTTCTGTTTAGTATTACAATGAAATGACAGAAGCATGAAACTCACAGTAGGATCATCACCAATATCGGCAAGACACTCATCATTTGGGCTGTATATGCCAAAGATGGATCCAGTAGACACTGCAGCATCAATGTTGGATGATCCATCAAGTGGATCAAAAACTACGATATAGTTTCCAGAGTAGCTCTCTTCTACCGCCACTGGTACATCCTCTTCCTCTGACGCTATAATCCCGGTTCGCCCACTTGATCTCAAACAGTTTGAGAACACCTGCAAGTGCAAAACAGTCAACTTTCCATCTGATAGCATTCTGCTCATTTGAAGTAGTAATGCTTAACAAATCACGCCGTACTATGAGCCTAAGAAGCTAATTACAGGATCACTACTCAATATGAATTAAGACAAACTACTCAGTTGTATAAATTTTGATTCAACTTCATTTTCGAAGTACAGCAGCTGAAGTAACTTAAATGAAATCATTTTGATCATGTCACAAGTATTCTAAGAATGCCCAGCAAAGAAAACTGCAAAACTATGCATTCTAAGAATACCCATCAAGTAAAACTGCAAAACTTGATAGTTCACAGTTAGTAATTTAGCAGCAGATTAAAATTCTGCAAAATTATTTGGACCGAGTGGTTGCTGACCTCATTTGAAACGACGTCGAGCTTCTTCTGGTCCTCGCCTTGAACATTGACAGCACCCTGAATTCCAGTCAAGTTGGAAATGCCAGCTCTTTGCACCAAAGAAGCAATCTGCTTGCACGCCGTTGAAATGCTGGAAAGCACAATAGTGAGCTCAGCATCAATAACGCCAGACTGTTCTTGCTTCAACAGCCAGTTTGTCAGCGTTTCAATCTCATACGAACTTCTCTTCTTGGTTGCAACCTCCGATGTTGTCCCAACAGCCATGCACCGAACCCCAGCAGCAACACCAACATGTCTTCTCTTCACAACGTTGCTGGGACATGACGACACGAGTGCTTTGGAGTCGAAGACACATATTTGGTAAGGAGAGCCCCGAGAGAAAGAGTGAGAGCTTGAAAAGAGAAGCTGTGATGATGCTGTCGCTGCTGCTACAACCATTTTGGCCCTCTGCTTTCTGCTTTCTTGCTAGCTGATGATATTGTTATGCTCTGTTACAAGCAATATGTTGCTGATTGGATTGAGTTGCGTAAGCCGAGCATGGGATTGTGAGGCTGGCAACCTATTTCTGTTAATGATGGCCCCACTTATCTCTCTTTCACAGTTGATTTTGATTTTGTGACCATGGTTCATTCTGTAATGCGGAGTGCTCAACAGAAACGAGACTGGAGTATTTACAAACTGCAAGTGGAAAGATGCGTGGCGCCACATGAAGTTGTGGCCTGAGTTGGGTAATAATTATATGCCCGCTTTGTTGTTATCGAGTCCAAAAAGATCACTATGTCTTTGGGCCATTACTGGAATACATCATGGTCCAAGCCCATAGTTTGACAAGAGTCGGCCTGATTTCCGTTTCCCATAAAAAAAATTTATTTGTTGAAGGTGATGGTAGGGGTGTGCAAAACTGCAAATGACTGGACCCGAATTGATCCAGACCAATTCGATCCAGAAAATTTGGATTCGGATTGGATTCGAATGAAGAGTCTAATCCGATTGGTTGGATTTTGGCCAACCTAAATTGGTTAGATTATGATCGGATCAAGTCAAATTCGATTAGAAAATTCAAAGAAATCAAAGTACATATAAATACAAATTTTTGATCTAACCCAACCCAATCTGAATTATTTCGGATTGGATTACATTGTTCAGATTGAATTTAAGTTATGTTTTTTCCAACCTAATTAATCCAAAATTCGATCAGATTAATCTGAATTTAAATTTACCCACCCTTAGGTGACGTGACTTTTGCTATGTAATTTCATATGAGATATCTAATTATTTCATATATATATATTTATATATATATGAAAAATTATGTGATCGTGTGATGGTAGACTGTGGAAGTTGATATATTTTTTGACTTTGAATATTGGTGAGGTCCACGGTTTTTACAATAAGAATAGAATATTTCTAGGTTGTATCATAATAAAAATGTTCTAAGTGATTTAGGTTGATTCTTTAGACATTGATGATCTAGATTGATCCCTTAGATTTTTAGAGTTGTCCCAGTAAACTTTGATTGTTATTATCCGTGTTAAAAAAAAAAAACAATTAATGTTTTACGTATGTGTGTAATATTATTAATTAGTACATCTGTCATTGACTTGTAAATGAATTTTCGTACTTGTTCAGGCATATCAATTGAACAAAGACAGCCGGTAAAAGCAGATGAATTGCAATTACGTAAGCAAAAAGACTATTGTAAAATGAACAGCGGTCAATTATTTCTCTACAATTGTTATTAACTTTGTTTCAATTTAAAATTATGGTTACCTGAACTCGGCATGGACAATAAATCCTGTAATTAAAGGAATTCGTTTAATAATACCAATGGTTAACTAAGAAGATTAATGTAACATAGAGTGCTGACCTCGTTGAGGATTTTGGATTTTATTAAAGTTTGAAAAAATTATTAAATTTTACGGTTTAACAATATAATGTCATTACATTATTAAATTATAGAATTTAATAACCTTCTTATATTCTAACAAATTCAGAATCTTGAATTGAATCATTTTTAATATATATAAGTATATAGAGAAATGTTTCAATTTAAAATTTTTAAGTACGGAAAAATAAAAATAAAAACGTATAAACCGTAAGGTTTAAGAGTTTATTATACTTTAAGATTACCGGAACGAAAGATTAATATAATTAATTAATAACTACCAAGGATGACATTGGCACGGTGGAGACCGAAGACTTGGTCATGTTGCGTGACAGAAACTGCAAGAGCATGCATAGTTAAGCTAGAGAGGGCTCGAAGAAGCTTCTTTTCTTTCAATCAATGCCTCCAGCGAAGTTGCAGACGACCTGCAACTTGGGACTTCCCTGTTGCATTTTGATTTGTCACCACATACGCAATTCGACATGTGGAACTTCGACCGAAACTCAATTTACTTCTGATGGAAACAAGGAAACCTACAGGCACCTTACAGTTTTAAGGACGCGGTGACTTAATCTTTGGTCAATTGATTCACTTTGTCTATGAGTTGGCTTCTGCTTAATTTTCTATATTCCATCCGACCTAACAATCGATTAATAATAATCGACCTAACAACTCTTTTATTTTGGAAGAATTTTCGATTAATCTTTTTTTTTTGTCCATTTGATCATTAAATTAATTCAGCTTCAAATTGAGGAGTTATTACTAAAATAGAGGTGTTTATTGAAATTCTTACTTTAATAATCCAATTAATTAACCGATATTCTTGACTTCTTGTTTAATAATATTAGCAATACAATGCGGAAATGTGGTACTTACAACATTAAATTAAGTTTTTTTTTTCCTTTCTTTCTTTATTTTGGTTATGTACTACATGCTGAAATTTGAATAATTCAAATTACAATTGTCGCACGGGTTAATTATAAGAGAATATGATTCAAATGTTGAGAACCTTCTCGATACAGTAACGTGCGAGCCATTCAAACACGTCTTTAGCAGTCGCAAATGAGAAAACACAATATAATATATCAACCCAGATTTGACTAGTATATAGTAAAAACTAAATCAAAAGAAGAAAAAAGAAAAAAAAAAGGTTTTTAAAAATAGTAAGTAACAAAAACATCGAACATGGGCTCCACAGAAAAAGTCCAAGAGATTCGTAAATGAACCCACCAAACGCGTCCTTCATTTACTAATTAATTTAATTCCATCTAACATCTCTACGCGCACAATTCACACAAATACGCAAGCTTATAAAAGGAAACCTTAAGCCGTTCCCACATATCATTATATATAGAAACCACGAACCTTTTCTTGGTACATATCTCTCCTCTATATATCCGCAAAATTGTTCAAAAACCCTAAAATCAGAAAAAAAGAAAAAGATATTGCATTCATGGCCTCTTCACTTAGATTGTCATTTGTTCTATTCCTCACCTCCCTCTTCCTCCATGCAGCTCTAGGTAATGTTTACATTTATATATGCATGTTATGATTGTATTGTTTGGTTGTACGTCCTGTACAGGGCGTAAGGGCAAATGGGTATTTACATTTTCTTTTTCTCTTTTTAATTTTCGGTTCGTCGTTCTGCAGCTGAGATTGAGTGCGAGTCTTTGCCAAAGAATGTTTGTGCATTTTCAATTGCGTCTTCTGGAAAGAGGTGTTTGCTGGAGACTTACACGACCAAAGACGGAAGCCTAGAATTTTTGTGCAAGACATCGGACGTTGTTGTTGAAAAAATGGCGGATTACATTGAGACAGATCGATGCGTGAAAGCTTGTGGTGTTGATAGGAACGCCGTTGGGATTTCATCGGACGCTCTCCTTGAGCCTGAATTCGCTTCCAAGCTTTGCTCGCCGGCTTGTTACCAGAAGTGCCCTAACATTGTTGACCTCTACTTTAACTTGGCCGCCGGTGAAGGTATGAACATTCATTTTATCAACTCTTCATTTTTCGTCATGATCAATTAAAATCGGACAAAATTTACGAATACGGAGGGAAAAAAATTATTGGTTGCCAAGTCTATTCATGGTCGATGGCAATAATAAGATCAATGAACTATGTTACTTGTGACATGGGTTACAATTAGTAGTTGGGTTTAATTATGTCTTAAGTTTACCATTCCGAAAAACAAAAAACAAAATTGTTCTAGAAATATTTGACATATCAAATAGTTAATGTCAAATCTTTGAATTTACATGGTCAATATACATCAAATTTCTTCTAAGACCTTTTCAACTACCGACTTAGAAGGAAAAAAAAAAGAAGAAGAAGAAAGAAATTGAAAATGTAATTTTCTAATTTCTAGCGAAATTTGACGAGNAAAAAAAAAAGAAGAAGTAGAAAGAAATTGAAAATGTAATTTTCTAATTTCTAGCGAAATTTGACGAGTTTGATAACGTCGAATCTTACAATTTGTATAGTCAAAATACAAATCAAACACCTTCTAGAAAGAGATTTTTAAATTGTTTTTTTTTTATATTTACCGACTAATTAAAGATATTTGGGGAGACGGCTTTTGGGAAAATCTAGAATTTAAACTTATTAAACATTAAAAAAGAAAGAATTTAGCTTTTGTGAGCGTAAAACATATCCTTCAAACACCACATCTAGCTTTTGCTTTTTGTTTTCTCTTTAAGTTTACACATTAATTAAAGAGTTCTCTTATAAACCCTTTGCTTGAGACATTTTTTCTTCTCCATCAGTCAAAGAATTATTTCTCCTGTCACAAAGTTGCATGACACGTCGCATGGCTTATAATATATTTTTTCCTTTTATACGAGTTTCTTTTTCTAATTTAATAAAATCAACGTGCAATAACGCTGTTTGTATATTTGATCATGGGATCGCTGCATGTAACTTAATATGAACGTGGTGTTGGTTCACGCAGGAGCATACTTGCCTGACATTTGCCAGGCTACCCGCAGCAACCCTCACCGTTCAATGCTTCAGCTTCTGAGCTCCGGCGGTGACGGTACCGTCAGCCTTGCCACCGCTCCTGCTTCTTCCCCCGTTGGCTTTTCCAAATCAAGAAAAATCTTCATCGGTGCTCCAGCTCCATCTCCAGCATAAATTTAGCACCACTGCTGTAATGCATATATATATATATATATATATATAGGCATGCTGTCACGTTGTGTACATCGTTTCAACAAAATCATTCTCGTTAAAAGGGTGTGTGGTATATCATTGAGGAATCATATTTATTTATTTGGCAGAACAATTTGAGAAAGTTAGAGTGAATTTGAGTTTAATTGTTTTCTTTTTATTCATTTTATCCTTTTCCAGAGTGATTTTGTTGGTTATCTTTTTTTTGTAATAAAGAGTTGCATTTCTTACGCACATATCAATTATCATCCATGAATATGCGTATGTGCACAAATACGGGATTTGGGATGTTTATAAACATCTTTAATATATACATATATAGGTGATGGAATAGGCGGTGCCACGTTAGGACTGGAGGCTCAAGCCCCTCTAACTTTTTAAAATTTATAAATTTAATTTAATATTTATCTCAATTATCATAAAAATATCTATCAAAATTTAAAAATAACTGAAATATTAAGTATTTATCTTTTACTTCCAACCCACAAAAATTTGTTATTTTGAGATTCGTTGCACGCTAACTCTCCTCACATAAAAAAAAAATTATTTTATCTTATTGAGTTTATCAAAATGATTTTTCTTCAATAAATCTTCTGACACTTAAAATTCAATTTGATGTTTACATTACACAGGTGGGTTCTAATAACAAATTTTCAAAATTGAAAGAGATTGATAGGCTAACAAGAAAAATAGTTAATACTAAAAAAGATAAATTGTATTAATTAATTTATTTATTGATAACATTAGCATTAATTTTACTAATTGTCACGACTACAGTAGTAAAATACATTTTTAACTATGAATTTTGAGAAAAATCGTATGTGAAATCAGATTAGAGATTAATAATTGAGTAATATTATTGTTGCACATATAGAAAAAAATTATTTTTTATTCTTGGTGATAAGTTTATTTTTTAAAGTTTTTAACATATGAAAACACGTTGAGATCAATTATAAATGTATTGAATATATTAATAAATTTTTATTTTTGATACTTGTTACTTATTGATATTTTTTAAATTACATTATTATTTAATCACCGTGATGGCATTACTATTAGAGTGCTGCTAAACAAACGGAAGACAGAATAAAGACAACTATTTATTTCTTTTAACACCTTCTATTTCTTTAGTTCTCTTTATTTATCTTATAAATTTTAGACTTCTTCCATTAACCTCTTAACTACTTGAATTTGGATTCTATTAATTAGGATTCCTTTACATATTACTCTATATTTGTTTTTAAAATAATCCAATACTTTTACTAACTCACATCCACAACAAGAAAATATGTAATAAATGACGAAAAATAACTGTCATAAAAAGAGGTGCATGACAAACAATTCATCCGTCATCTATGTCACTGTCATTAATTTATGACAAAATATTTTCCGTCATAAATTCATAATAATATTTTACTATCATATATCTGTCATATAATATTTTAATATACAAATAATTAAATTTAAATTTATTATTAGCGAGAAATTATATTTATTATTGGTGAAAATTTTACCGCCATTTTTTTTACTGGAAATTAAATTGTCATTTGTAAATTTATTATTAAATTTTGGTAGAAAATTTTTTATGACAAATGTTATGATAGGTATTTCCCGTCATAAAGTTAATTTTTAAAAAAATTATATTATGATTATAATTTATTTGTGAATTCTTGATAACAAATTTAATTAATTAATAAAAATGAATATCGTCAAAAAAAAAACTAAAAGCAATTAATATTAATTAACCTCCATTCAATCCAACAAATTAATTTCAGAACAAATACATCTAGCATTCAATGTCATCACCACCAATACATAATAAAACATCCCAAATAAAAAAGAAAAAAAATTCTAAAATATAAAACAATACTTAAATCCCAATTAAACTCCAAGAAAAACAATTCAAATTCCAGCCACCAAGCCAAATTACCCAACAAAACTTCTAAATGAAAATATTCCAACAGCAAGACTTCTAGCAAGCCTCCAGCAAAACTTCCAGCACTAATACCATCTTCCAATAGCACTCTAATTCCAGCATCAAACAAGGTTAAAGTCACAGATGAAACTTGTATGAGCAAAATTGTCCACATTAATAAAGAGTAGCTGCTGCTCTTTCTGCTGTTGTAAAAGAGTCGCATTACAGTTTGTCAGCTTAGCAATAATGGCAGAAGTAATTCTAGCATGTATTTTCTATCCAGCACGGCCACATCCTCATCCTTAGGGGCTAAGATATCGAATGAGATAATAAATAAGTAAAAGGTAAACCCGAGGGATGCTTAAACAAAAGTAAACCTAAAACTACAGGGAGAAAGAACCTCTTTTCCCACTACTACGAGTAGTATAAGATGTAACTGCAATTGATGCTGCAGGCATTATTTGTCTTTTAGATTGCACATGTGATGATCATGCTTCATCCTTTTCCTTTTGAGTCCAGTAATTACACGACAAGCAACATCATGTTGAGGACAAATCAATATGCTAAGGTCAGTGACCTGCTCAAGTAATGATTTAATTACAATTTGTACTATGGTCAAAGAGAAGAAGACATAAAATGTAAATGTGTATTTCTTTAGAGGAAGAAAAAACGAAATTTGCTAAGGCTCAATGCGTATTTTCTGGATAAATACATTTTATAGAGATAACAGCAAGCCTATAAACTAATTATCTATAAAATCAAATTATTTAGCAGCAACCTCATATTTCCATTACCTTCAGCTAGCACAATACAGTATGTACATCAATACAACCAAACAGATGATATGTATCATATAAACTAAATGTCCGATATAGCAGGCATAGCCTCAAGTGCTATTACCTGGTACACTTAGTTCTTGCCTTGCTGTATGATGTTGTTGTTCCAAAGCAAAATTAGATTGCATTAGACCATCCCATTCCTACAATTAGACAAACAATGTAACTGCCAGGAAATATAATAAAGAATCACATATTAAAATGTAAAATTCAAAATTATGAATTTGAAGAAGTGTCGCTAAGAAATTAGCAATATTACAGTTAAAAAAATGATAAAAGACATTAAATTATGCTTACACGATTATCATTGTTTATAAAAAAAAGTATTCACTTTTCAAATGGAAAAAATTAAAAGAGCACAGAACAGGGGATTTCAAAAAAAAAAATCTTATAATAGCTCTATCTTGTAAAGTAAACTAGATAAATCTAGCATAAGAATAATTGGCACAAAACTCTAAGATAAAATATCCGCGTTATACATTCAAAATTATTATGGAATGAAGAGATCTAATGAACACAAAAACAATATGATATTATGAATGAAAAACATGGGCTAAAATATGGAAAACTATATGTTTCATGGAAAGAAAAAGATCACCATAAAAATCAGAGCTTATTACATACTGATTAAATTGGAATATAACCTAAGCTTGCTAATGCAACGAGTGCTAACGAGGGGGGCCAAACACCCCCTAAAAGTTCAAACCAGGTTCTGTGCTTGCGCACATGAAAATCTGGGTGATAATTAACCTCCAAAGAAAGCCTGGCAAAACAAATCTTACTAATAGGAACATTCCATCTTTTCAAGCTGTTAAGATCTTTTATAATCCAGAAATATGATCTTTATATCTCAAATATTAAGTCCGTAGCAGTATGCAGTACAACATCTCAAACTAGATTTCTGTCACAACTAAAATCCTAAAATCTACTGGATAGGTAAAACTCAAATAAACAAATAAGAATTTACTTATCTCATCCATTATCCAAAGAAGCAGAGATAAAGAGCATACCTGGACCCTTTTGGCTTCTTTTGCATGCTTCAGCCTTTCAATATTTTCTGGAGTAATTAAATTATTAGAATCTATAGTTTCGCCCCCCTGGAAAACCAAGAAGCCATAATCAGACATGAAATTCCAGGCCAGGTTAAGTAAAAATCTGAATCAAATCTATTAGAGGATATCTAACAGAGTGAGAATACAATTCAAGAACTTAAATCACAGCAATTCAACAAGGAAGCAAAAATCTAGCCTCAGGAGTCAGAACCCATCAATGATCCACTGTTGCAGCGGGCTTTTAAAGAAAGAAACATACTATTTTCTCTGAATTACTTGTATTAGGTAGACAACTGCCATTTTTTCTGCCAACAAACAAGTGAATAAAGTCAAATACACATAGGGAATTAGAGAATCCGCATAAGGCATAAGACCACTGCCATTTTCTCTGCCAACTAACTCTCTGTTGATCAAGCACCTTACATGTGCAAAAATCTTTCGAAATTGTAAACTAATTATAAATTTTAAATCTTCAATTGGCATTCAAAATTTTCCAAATCATGATTTCTTAGACAAGAACGGGTAAAATGCACAAGATAAATGAACATGAAAATTTCAAGATAAAGCCAAACCCTAACCATCATGACAGCCACGAGCCACCATTACCTTACCCCTCCACAACAAATCCAATACCACGCAAATCAATCCCAATCAATTTCTACACCAAAATCCCAACAAATCTTGCTATTTAGAAAACTAAACCCACAAGTTTTAATACATACCTGATGTCAATTTTTATTGTGTTTAAAAAAAATTCAGCAACCTTACCTGGAAATGGATTGATTCGTCGAGGAAAAAAAATTAAAAAACCAATTGATTCTCATGGTGTTGGTAGATCTGCTTGTGGAGATGACGAACAAATGAAAAGACTAAGTAACAACGTGAAATGAGAGAGCAAGCAAGCGTGATGGCTTGAACGGAGGAAGAACGGAGGCATTTTGAATGGCAAAATAGTGGAGTTTTTATGATCTATTAAGAATGAAATTTTAATTCTAGGGTTTCAAATGATGAAAGAGAGAGGCAAAATGGAGAGTGACTGGGAGAATGTCCGAGACTTCGACAAAATTAATTGTGTATTCGAAGCTATCTCATGGTAAATCGTAGCGTTTTAGGGTATGTTTGGTATTGTTTTTGAATTTGTATTTTCTGAGAATGAAAACGAAAATAAAAATGGTATTTTGCAGTTGCTGTATTTCGAATTTAAATATGTGTCTGGTGTCATTTTTTGTATCTTATATTTTAAAACTGAAAATAATAATATGCGTTTGGTAGACACAGTTGAAAATGATAAAAATAGATAATATGCGTTTGGTAATATTTTTTTCAAAAATAGTTTTTACTAATCATTTACATTATATTTATAGTCATAAAATAATTATTTAGCTAATACACACAAATACAACAAAATAATTTAATCAAATTTTTAACATCGTTTAAAAATGCCTTCAAATTCCCAATATTAATTTTTAATTATATTATGTTTGGTATTTCACTACATAACATTGTATTAAATAGTTTTGGTGATTAATTTAAATTATATATTTAGAAAACAATATTTATTAGTACTTAAAAAAAGAAAATATAAAAGAATTTAAGAATTTTTACATCAATTTATTTACTAAAAATGTGAAAAAAATTATCATTATTCTTCATTGAATACACGTAAATTAAGCAAAGTTTAAAATTTTTGGCAACATAACATTTATTTTTTGTAGCAATTTTCCCTTCTAAAATAAAAATCCAAGCAAATAATTTATCCAAATAACCTCTTAAAAAATATCACGACATAAATAAATAGTTCAAACGTACAAAACTCATTGAAAGTCATCTTCGGATAATAGCATAAAAGTGTACACATTTCTATTTGCTAAAACATAGTCACAAAATAATAAAGTGATATAATAGTTGCAATATAATCACATAAAATGTGGATTGTGTTAAATAACCCAAGTATATACATCCACGTTCCCAAATACTATTGCAAAATATCATTGTTAAGTTATAAATGCATGCTCCCCAATCAAAAGGCTAGCTAAATAACAGACAGTAAATTCTTAACACCATTTACATCCTTCAATGCAGCAAATTTCTTAAGTTGATTTGTTGGAGATGAAGGAACTAACAAAATGTCAATTCCTTGATCAATGCCACCGGCTTTTACTTTCCATGAAACCAATGTCATAGGCTTTGGATCATCAGCTTTTACAAATGTCACGTCTGGCTCCTTGCAGCAAGTTTCATCTAACTTCAGTTTCCCAAGCAAATTTCACAAGCATCGGCTTTTACAAATCTTCGGTTTGAATAGTTCAGTCTCTTCAATTTGCTTCAATACTTGTTTCTGAAATACCAAACACGAAGCCTAAATATTAGAAAATAGAGATTTAATTATATAAATCTTGATAATTAACAAGCTTTAATTACTTTCTCTATTTTACTTAAGAAACCACTGGCATATTCTTGTCTCCAAAACTTAGCAACACACTTGACCAAGTCTTTAAATCAAAGGACACTGATTTAAGTAGAACAAAGTGGAAAGTTTCAGCACCCTTTACATCCTTCAATTTCACAGCAGGACATTATAAATGCAAAGAAAACATGAAGTTTAGACAATCTGTGTACAGCCAAAAGGCTAGCTAACAGTTCAAAATCAACCAAGAATGCCACCAAAATTCAATAACATATTTGCATAGCTTTCTCTTCTGATAGAATAATTGAAAAATTCCAACATATATGATGATGATATATGTCCACCGAGATTAAAGCTATCATGTAAATTACGTAAACCCAACCCAAATGAGATATAAAATAATCCAAAACCCAAATCACCATGACTAAAATAATTCAAAATCTAATTAAAAAAAATTAATAATTTACCTTGATACTCTGCTACAATTGTGTGATGAAGCTCCAATGAATGATTCGTCAATGGAGTCCGCAGGCTGCAGCCTAGATTTATACGGCAAAGCTGAACAGGTTTAGCATGCAGGCAGCAAAGGCGAAGTACGGTGACGGTGTTCCGCGGGCATTTACTCAAATAAAATAAAAAAATCAGCAACTCACAATAGTAGAGACGGAGCTGACAGAGCAGTAGCAGTCGAGGCAGTCGAGATGGAGCAGCGACGGTGGCGGAGATGGAGCAATAACAGTGGCCCAATGAAGCAGCGGCGGCGGCCAGTAAAGCAGCCGTTTTGGGCACAACGAGAGAGAGTAACCACTGTGAGTAGATCGCGAGAGAGAGTCGAAGAGATAAAGCACACCGAGAGAGAGTAAACGCTGTGAGTAGATCGGGAGAGAGAGTTGAAGAGATAAGCCCGAAGAGATAAGGATGAAGTGAGAGTCACTGGAGTTTATTTTTTAATCTATTTTTTAGTTTAGTTTTGGAATACGGCGAGAACATGTTAAACACGTTCTCACTTTCATAGTTATAAAAGTGAATCTCAAATTATTTGTTTTATAATTTGATTTTTGAAATCGAGCCACCAAACACGTACTAACTTAAATTTAGAAAAGGAAAATGAAAACAGGGCCTCTAAAATGATACCAAACGGGCCCTTATCTTTTTGTTTTTATTTTTCAATTTTTAAAATGGTACTTTTTTATTTTTAAAATAAAATAATATATTAAAATTTGGTCAAATATAATCAAAATCATAATTTTATCACAATTTTTTGACGCAGCAAATTTCTATCACGATTATATCATTAATTCTTAATAAATAATAATTTTATCACAAAATCATCACTAATACATGATAGAATTATTTCTATCATGAGTCGGTCATACTTTTATGATATATACAAAATTTATCATAAATTATCTGTCATCTATTGTCAATTTTATTGTAATGATCTATTAAATTGAGAATAGCGGAATGTAAATAATGCTAGAGATGGAGTGCTTATAATACTTTTGATAATAATTTCTTCTGCATTAATCATTCTGGATCGGTATTTCCTAATCCTATATTATATCCTTGATTCAATGCTACTTCTATTCTCCTATTGACAATAATTCTAAGTTTAATATTACAGTCTACATAACTTCCTATTATAGCTAATCTTCCTAAATTATTAATTTTTTTGATGTACTCACTAAATGCTTCAATAAAATAATTTCGTAAAGTAAAACAAATATAGTTATCTAATGACATGCAAGCTAAATTTAAAATTCTTAAAACAATTGTTCTTCCCCTCTAGATACTCTTCAATTCTTTTATAAACCTCTATCAAACAAATTAGATAACAAATTATTTTGTCCCAATTACTAACCAAAATCAGTATTCTTTTTGACAATTTCTAAAGATTTTTTTTTTCCGTAGAAGTTCAGAGTATAAAATCAAACTTTTCAATTAAAACTGAAGTTTTTTCCAAAAAAAAGAAAAAAAAAACTTCTTTCTCTTAGGGGCATGGAAATTATAACATAAAACCTTCATTTTTCTCTGAGACGTCTATCCTTCAGTTAAAACGGTACTTTAGCAGTAAAACTGGACACTCAGAGGTCCTTTTTCAAGGTTTTGGGTTTTCCTAAAACCTAAATTTTTCTTTAGAGTTTGATTTTATTCTTCAAGAATAGAAAACATTCATTATGAGCAAATAAAAAGAAACTTAATTCATAATAAATTATTTGTAACGCAAAACTTGTTCATTTATAAACACATGGAAGCTTATAAAGGATTGGGTTTCTCTATTAGAGAAGAATTAAGTAACTTGGCTACAATACATGCTGAAAAAATTACTTAATTAAATATCTTCTAAAAATACAACAGAAAATTGAACAAAAGCCTAAGAGCTTTTATAGATCGAGATTGAAGTTTGCTACAAGATGATTTTTTGGATGAGCAGATTTTTTATTGCTTTCTCGATGATAAAAATTAACACGGTCATCTTCTAAATTATATAGAGAAAATATCTAACGTCCACTTGATTTTGTCCACTTTTGTAAAAAAATACAAATCCTAATTTTTTTTGCTGCGCTACACCTAAACTTTTTTTTTTTTTCACATTTCCACCTCCGTTTGCAAACCGTCAAGACGTTGGTGACGTCATAAGGATAAAATGATAATTTCAATTAGGCTTCAAAAACGATGTCGTTTAAGATCTGTAATAAAGAAAAAAAAAAGGAAAATGAAGCATAGTGGTCCCCCCGCACAGTAATATACAGAATCTTAATTGGCCTCGAATTTGTTCTGTAACTACAACACTGCCCCTCCCTGAATTATGCATATATTCTCCAAATCCTCCTACATTTTTGTCCCAATAACAACAAAGAAAATGAAATTTTAAAATGAGAAGAAAACAAACGGCAAGATGAACAGTTAGGGCAAATAAACAAACGGCAAGGTTGTCCACCACCCACAAACTAAAGCGGAGATATCGAGGTGGGTCGCGAACTAAACAGTGAAATCAAAACAAAACTTACTGTGTTTGCTGAAGTAGGGAGAGCTTTGAGAGTTATGGACGTCTTAAGAGATGTCAGTTTCAAACGCTCGTGCAACTGGTGAGTGGAGTCAACTCTTTCGCCCATAGTTTTGGAGATATTGATATCTATGAATTCAATTGATTACCTCACTTTCCAGAGAGATGTCAGTTTCAAACGCTCGTGCAACTGGTGAGTGGAGTCAACTCTTTCGCCCACAGTTTTGGAGATATTGATATCTATGAATTCAATTGATTACCTCACTTTCCTTTCAATTCCATTCCAATATGACTATGTATGTTATCATATTGATTTATATCTTTACTAATTTTTTCTTTTTTTAATTAATGAATTGATGATGATGCAGGTGCAGCAAACTAAATGAGCGTTTGCTGTTGTGCTGAAGGCACAAGCAATGGAAGCAGTTCGGGTACGCGACACACGCATTCACAAGTGGGTCCAGACTGGGGTTCGAAGGAAGCTCTGATTCTTGTGAATGAGATTTCTGCCGTCTGAAACTTGTACGGCGTTGGATGTGCCGCGCATTGCGAATCAATGCTGGAGGAAATGGGATTCATTGCTTTATGAGTACAAAAAGATAATTGTGCGATCAGAGACTTTTCCTAATTTCCAAACTCAAATATGTAATTTTCTATTTTCAGGGTTAAAAAATAATTTGGATAAAATTCCGTTAGTTTTATTGACGGTTTACAAACGGAGGTGGAAATGTAAAAGAAATTATAAGTTTAGGTGAAACACAGCCAAAAAAATTAAAATTTGTGTATTTTTTAAAAAATGGACAAAATCAGATGAACGGTAAATATTTTCTTAATTATATAAAAGATTGACACGGTCTTTGAAATAATCTTTTTTTTTTGTTTGGACAAGCATTTGCGAGATGTTTTGTATTAAATGAAACAAATATATTTTTTCTTGTTAGACTTTTTAACATACTTATTATCCTCTTTGCTTTTCTTATATGTTTGGCTTTTCCTTAGGATTTTCGTCTTGTTACTCTATTTATGGGGCTTAAAATACTTTTTATGCTTTTTTTTCCTATATTTCTAGTCTCTATACAGTTGTGCAGTATAATAACTTTTTTTACAGAAATAAATAAGTCTACTTTTGAACTTCTTTGAATATTAGCTTGTACACATTTTTCTATAACTATATTATAGATAAATATTATTCTGGGTCCTATTCATAAACCTTTCTTAAAGTTCTTACTCTTCTGTTCATTTTCCATTTCTCTTCCTAAAATTCTTGGTAATTGTCTAAAATATTTATCTCATATTTCTTCATCAAATGACTTACCAATTTTACTAGCAATGATGCATAATCATTGCTAAATTCTCTAAGATATTTCCAACTTGAAAATTGAAGCCAATAAAGCTATATTTTGTATAGAAGTATTGCCTCTAGCTGTTCTCTCATAAGACTTGTAAAATTATATGGATTACTTCTTAAGCTTTAGTTTTCTAAAACCCTTTCAACAAAATCTTTTTTATTAGTATTGTACTAATTTCCTATTATTTCTTCTAGGTCAAACCTATGTTACATGCAACGTAACATACATTCAAGATGCAAAATATCAATAGATACCCTTAAATTTTATGGAAACTACGTTAATAGAATTAAAAGAAATACTTTTAAACCTTAAAGAAGAAATAAAGGAGATAAAACAGGAAATAGAAAAAATAAAAATAGAAATATCAGTAATGCAAAAAAGTCAAAAGAAAAATAAAAAAGTAGAAAGACTTGAACTATTAAAAATAGGGATAATCGGAACCAGTTTCAAGAAACCTACACAAAAACCTCAGAAAGGTAGTTATGACCATTGGTTTATGGAAACACAATATCCAAAAATATTGCAAGAATCTGAAAAACTAAAAGCAGAAATAAAGCAAAAAGACAAGGGGAAAGAAAAGTTAGAAATAAAAGAACAAACTTCATCTGAGTCAAACTCTGAATAATGGATGACATACTAGAAAACTTAACTGAAAAATTCAGTGACATAAACCTTAGTGATTTAGAAGATTTTGAAAAAGAATACCAAATAAAAATGAATGTAACAGGAGGACCAGAAATGAAACCTAATGTAGCAGAACCCAGTCATAGATACATAATGAAGAAAAAGAATAACAAACCTTTTTATGAATATATACCTAACGTTAAAACTACGCCTTGGAAAAAGGAATTTACACCCAATCAGGAGATATTGACTCCTATAAGCAATACTTGAACATTTTTAAACCTAAATTGTAAGATAGACCCTCATAAAACATTAGCAGAATGGGGGATACAAATGAAACTGTTCTTCACATACAATGGAGCTAATGATGACTGGAATGTAACTACAAATAAAGAAAAAATAGATATATTTGTAGATATCCTATTAACCAGTTTTACAAGAAATGTATTTAACTGGTGGAGAGGATTAAGTGATGAAACACAAATGTTAATAAAAGATTCAACCAAAATAGCTTTTAGACGGAATAATGCTTTAGGCATTGAAAGAATAGTTGAATACATTGCTAGTGAATTTTTAGGAGAAGATTGGTTAGAAAATTCTGAAAGAGAAGCAAATAATGAAAAACAAAGAGCAAGGTTAAAATTAATGAATTTGCCAATTTGTAACATGTCTTTTATCAAAGAATATACTTGTGAATTTACTAAATACTATTATGAACAATATGTAAGTTTAGAAGACCAAGAAGTTTATAAAAATCTATATTACTCTAAATTGCCATATAGCACTTCAAATAGACTTCCAGATACTTTAGGAGATAGGATAAGATTTTTGAATACAAGACTTAGTGACATATGTATCCAGATAAATCTAATAAAAAAGAGTAGAAATATTAACAACAATATGTTGTGAAAAGACGGAAATGCCAACTCAGTAGGGCTGTTCTATGCCTTATAAACGAAAAAGAAAATTGTATATAAAAAAAAGGTATAAAAAATATACTAATTTTAAAAAGAAATATAGGAAAACTGGAAGGAAATATTACCAGAGAAAATACAGAGGTCAAAGAAAACAATTAGACAAAACCAAATGTAAATGTTGGAATTGCGGAGAAATATGCCATATTAGTACAAATTGTAAGAAGAAGAAAGTTAGAATCTTACAACAAGATTTTGATGCAATAAAAGAAGAACTAGAAGAAATAAGAAGCAACATATCAAATTATGAAGGAGAGGAAATATATATAGTAAAGGATTCAGAAAATGAATCAGAAAAAAAAGGAAATAATTGAAAAAGAAGAAATAGAAGATATTGAAGAAATAGAAAGAGAAGAAAATAAAAGCGGATACAGCCTTGTAGCCACTTTTAATAAAGAAAAATATAACAAACTTTTAAAATTGAATGTAGAAAAGCCAGAATATGGAATATTACAAAAACTAAGAGATCTGTTTAAAAGGAAAAGAATAGTATTACATGAATATTATGAACAAGAAAAAACTGTAACGATTACACAAGCTAAAGGAAATATTATGTTTAGTTTAATAAATAAAATAACAATAGATCTAGCACTAAGAAAAGTAAAAACTGAATCAACAAGAGAAAAAAATACAATATAAATATTTAGCTGAAATTCAAATATTAATAAAGTCTCTTTTTAAAGAAGGAGTAGATAGTCCCATAGTTTTGTCAATACACGATCAACGGTTCCATGATCCTAGTATAGGACATTTAGGAACAGTAGAAGGAAATTTATATTACACTAACCTATTATTTACGTGCCATCCTAGGTACTGTGTACACATAAAGGATAAAAATATAGATGAAACACTCAGTTTACACTTTAAATTACTTAAAAAGAATTTAATGAAAGAAGGAAATAGATTAATGATCATACATTATTCAGCTTTATATAGTTTTTGTAATTCTAACTACGGTGAAGTTTATGGAGACAAACCCTATATAGAAATAAACAAAGAATGTGAGGACATAACAACTCGTATAGAACCTGTTATGCAGGATTATAAAATCCCAATAACTTATGAATTAAACATAGATGATAAGAAACAATTTTTAAATGATAATAATGAAAACTCTATTATTCTAATAAGCTTTGCTGGAAGAACCCTTTTAAGAGGAAGTTCATCCAGAAGATTAAGTGCTGACAAACAATTAGCCAATATAGACAAACAAGTATTAGCCAGACCCATTATAACTAGTAATGTAGTAAGAATACTTGGACAATATTTCAATGGAATAGAATATACAATACAATTACATATCTTAATAGATACTGGAACAAGCCATAATTATATGAATCACAAAAAAAATAAAGGACTGCTAATCAAAGAAAAGGAAATACCATATGAATATACTGATTTCAATGGAAATAAACATATATGTAAACATGAAGTAAAAGTTCCACTAATCATTGAAGGAATTAGAATAATTGTATCTTGTTATATAGATTCTTTTATGACTACAGATCCTGAGAAACATATAGTATTAGGAAATAGTTTCTTAAATAATTTAGAATATTATAAGATTGAGAAACACCTAATCACATTACAAATAGAAGGTCAAAAGATAAAATGTGAAACATGTTAAACCAGGCTTATATAAAATATCCTATGTCTGTATATATACAAATCAACATAGTCGAAAAAGACCTAGATACATGTGCCTTAATAGACACAGAAAGTGAAATAACAATTATGAAAACTTTCTTATCAAGCCAATGGCAAGCCAATAGCAATATAAAACTCATTGTTATAACAGGAGAAAAACAACATATCACTCACAGTTTCTTGAATTGTGAAATTCTTTTAGGAAGTAAAAATGTACGTATCCACCATGTCTACCAATATGACCAAATGGATTGTGATATTCTCTTAAGTAATGACTTCATACAACAATTTCAATATTAGCAACAAACTCCATATATGATCACCCTTAAAACCCCATGTAATCACATACTTCGTATTCCTAGATAATTCAACCCCTACAGAGTTCAGCCAGCCCAGCGTGGTGATAATGTAAGTTATGAAAAACATTATTTGATTTCTAAAGGACAAAGTTATAATATACAACTTGAAACAATAAAATCACAGCTTGAAAAAGTCTATAAAGAAAATCCATTAGCATTATGGAAACCAGATCACCCTAGAGTAAAGATAGAATTAATAGAAAACAGAATCATAAGACTTAAACCTATGATGTATACAGAAGAGGACAGAGAAGAATTCAAAATCCAGATAAAAGAGTTATTAAATTTAAACTTAATAAGAAATAGTAATAGCCCACATAACAGCCCAGCTTTTATGGTCAGAAAAAGATCAGAACAAGTTGGAGGAAAAGATAGAATGGTGATAAATTATAAGGAACTAAATAAATACACAAAATTTGATGGATATTTTTTACCAAATAAAGAAGTGTTGATAAATCTTGTGAAAAATAAAACTTATTATTTAAAATTTGATTGTAAATCAGGATTTTGGAAAATAAAAATGGAGGAACATAGTATTCCTTATACAGCATTTAGTACCGCACAGGGTCATTATGAATGGCTAGTAATGCCTTTCGGATTAAAAAATACCCCTAAGATATTTCAAAGTAGAATGGATAAAGTCTTTAAAGATTACAAATATATAATAGTATATGTAGATGATATATTAATAGCATCAGAAACATTAGAAGATCATAGGAGACATTTAAAAGAATTTGTAAATATCTGTATTAAAGAAGGAATAGTATTGTCAGAAAGAAAAGCAGTAATAGAACATAAGAAAATAGAATTTTTGGGAATGATTCTTGACAGACAAGGAATCAGACTCTAGAGCCACATAAGCAAAAGATTAGTGAGTTCCCAGATAAATTAGAAAATAAACAGCAAATACAAAAATTCTTAGGTTGTTTAAATTATGCTGAAGGATTCATAAAAGACTTAGCAAAGAAAAGAAATACACTCTAAAAGTTACTTAGAAAAGATAATACTAGAAGCTGGAATATAGAACATACAGAAACTGTAAAAAATTTAAAAGAAGAATGTAAGGATCTCCCTTCATTAAGATTACCAGAAGAAACTGATAAACTAGTAATACAAACTGATGCATCTGATTTACATTGGGGAGCTATACTTAAAACTGATATAAATGAAATTTGCAGATATACTAGTGGTACATTTAATCAAGCACAGGTTAACTATCCAGTACATGAAAAGGAACTCCTTGCAATATATAAAGGAATTAAAAAATTTTCATTATTTTTGTTACAGAAACCATTTATTGTAGAAACAGATAACTCTCAAGTAATCTCGTTAATTAATAGAATTTTACCAAATGAACCACAATATAGGAGACTATATAGATGGCAAGCATATTTGTCATATTATAATTTCAAGATTATACATATCAAAGGCTCTAATAATTTTCTTGCAGACTTCTTAAGCAGGAACATAGAGTTTGGAAATGGATCCTGAAATAGATAAGATCCTCTCTGGAATAGATGCCGAACTGCATAGACTGGCAACAGAAGCATCAGATATAATCGATGCAATAAACTACATTAAAGAGGTTTCAGAGGCCCATGAAAAAGGAGTACATTTGTTAGTGTCACAAATAAACGACCTGACAAAAGCACTCACAATAAACAAAGGCTCAATGAATATTGCGCCAATAAACACCAGCCCAAAAGGTGAAGGAAGCAGTGGTGGACCCATCAGAGAAAATAAACCAATCTCTGATCCAGTCATAAACCCACCAAACATAATATCCATAGAAGTTGAACCACCAAAATCAAGCCCATAAAAAAAGTTCATCCAAATGAACAATCTCCAAATAGAAGAGGAGAAGGAGCCCTTGAATCCAAAAGAAGAAGAGTACAAAAAATTCTCTACCTGGATTTACTCTATTTGTTCTCATAACAACAATATCTATAAAGCACCTGGAAAGAATATGTACCCTAGAATGATAGCCACTAAAGAAGCAGACACACTCCTTGTAGGGAAAATAGCCCGTTATGGTTACTTAGACTTAATATATCCAGACATAGACCTCCGAGAAATAGCCAGTTTAGACGAGTTACTAGTCAAAGAAATATCCAAGTTTGCCCAGAAAAAACCTATATATCTCAAATTCTATACCATAAGTCCAGAATACTATCAAAATATAGAATACCAAGCATTTTACATGATCTCAGTGGGTCATATAACCAAAAATTTCCAATTAGAAGTAGGAGCCGAATATACTAATGTCCCACAAATCACCAAAACTTGGATCCAAACCCGAAGAGCTCGAGGCATAAAGGCAATATGGAGCATAGCAAATGATTTGTATAAAAGAAATTTCAGAACCATCATTAGATTCTAGAACTATATCCTTGTGACAACAAAAGACAGTCATACGCAGTCAAACATCCTACTGGAGCTAATCAATGAGATAAGCACTATGCGATTTTTCAGTAGCAGTGAGACCATGCAGCAGGCTTACCAGCTCATGGAAGTAAGCAACCAGACAAACCAGACAAGATAAAAAGAAAATAAAGTGGCAGACAAGATAAAGAAGATGCCAGACATGATAAAAAGAAAAGAACATGGCAGACATAATAAAGAAGATATCCGACAAGGTAAAACAGATAAAGCAGAAGCCAAATTGTCAAAGATGCCCGACATGCCTGACATAAAGCGGCACGTGCTTGTCAGAAAAGAAAAAGTTGTAATAATGTAATAACGTAAGCAGTGATGTAAGAGCCCAATAATGAGAGGGCAATAATGTAATTTTGTACGATAAAAAGTTTTGAAATAAAGAAAAGAATAAGAGAAAGAGGCTCTCAGAGCTTATCATTCTGATAATTGAATCATCTTCTACAGTTCTGAATTCTCTGAAAGAATGAAGAGCTAAATTTCTCTTTAACTCTAAATCCAAAATCGAGACATCACTGATCAAAAAATAAACAAACACCAGAGAAAGGAAAGAGAAACCTAGATCTATTCAACGTTTCTAAGCACGACGATCGGAGTCCATACAGTAAGACCGTTTGAGTCCGCTGATCCCGTTGAGGCAAGAAGGTCGTTGAGGGAATAAGGACAACCAGGCTGCAGGTCACTGGAAACAGATCGAAAGGCAAAGAACCAAGAATAATTTAGGTAATAATTCTCTAACCTTATCTGTTGGTGGAAGTTTGTTGACGATCGCTGATGAGGAGATTTATGGAGGAAGAGTTTATTTCATCTGAAGAAAACGTTTCTTTATAATCATGAATCACCAATTTTATTTAGGAGAATCAAAAGAATATATGATAGATCCTACAACTAAAATAACATATAACGAATACATGATGATAATAGATTTTAATTTAGGATCATATAAGCAAAGCTCTTATATGTTTAGTAAACGAGAACTTGTTAGAACATAAGATTTATTAGCTGTATAATCTTTTAATTTACCTCAAGAAATCAAACGCAAAATTATAGAAAAAATTGAAACAGATAATTTAAAGCATAACATAATATTATTAACAATAGAAGAAGGAATTGATGTAGTAAAAGCATATCTAGAACAAGCAGATTATGAAGCCGGACCTTCATATACATATGATTCTGAGAATGAAGAATTAGAAATATAAATTAAGAAATATAAAAAGTATATCGGTCCCCATATTTATTAATAATCCTCTATACATTATAATGATACAATTTAAGAAATTTGTGATATTTTTAGAAATTGTCTCTTAGATTATAAATTATATGATAATTCTGAATGATACTTCTGATCTCAGTCTCATCTTTATAATTATTTTTATTTAATTCCTTCTTATTTATTTTGTTTTTCTGTGTTTTTGTTTTCTGTTTTCTGTTAACATTTATACACACACAAAATGGTATCAGAGCCAAGGTTAGCAAATTTTAAACAACTTTTAATAGAGTCATAGCTAAAACTAGATTCCTAGCAGATTTTGAGTTAATAAAATTAGAAATAATTAAATCTAATAAAATCCTTAAGAACCACAACCAATCATATACAGATTCATCTAATTTGATAACATACTACATTTATTCTTAAATGAATCCAGTAGAGGGTATAGTCAATAGTTTATATAGTCTAAAGGTATTTGAAAAAGAAGAAATAAAAAATTTGATAATATCTCTTAAGACGGAAAAGAACAATATAAGGAATATAGAAATCGAACTAGCACAAGATTTACTGGAAAGGTCGATAGATACTTTAGGGAGTGAAATTATAATAGAAAAGAAGATGAAATTCATAGATGAATTTATAAAATTTTTAGTATATTGGTATAAAAAAGAAGCGTTACCATGAATCAACAAGCATTTAATATAATAAATCAAATGGCAGAAACAATAGATCAAATGAATTTAGGCTGGGAAAATATAATAACAACTTATATAAATCAAGCACAGGTTAACTATCCAGTACATGAAAATGAACTCCTTGCAATATATAAAGGAATTAAAAATTTTTCATTATTTTTGTTACAGAAACCATTTATTGTAGAAACAGATAACTCTCAAGTAATCTCGTTAATTAATAGAATTTTACCAAATGAACCACAATATAGGAGACTATATAGATGGCAAGCATATTTGTCATATTATAATTTCAAGATTATACATATCAAAGGCTCTAATAATTTTCTTGCAGACTTCTTAAGCAGGAACATAGAGTTTGGAAATGGATCCTGAAATAGATAAGATCCTCTCTGGAATAGATGCCGAACTGCATAGACTGGCAACAGAAGCATCAGATATAATCGATGCAATAAACTACATTAAAGAGGTTTCAGAGGCCCATGAAAAAGGAGTACATTTGTTAGTGTCACAAATAAACGACCTGACAAAAGCACTCACAATAAACAAAGGCTCAATGAATATTGCGCCAATAAACACCAGCCCAAAAGGTGAAGGAAGCAGTGGTGGACCCATCAGAGAAAATAAACCAATCTCTGATCCAGTCATAAACCCACCAAACATAATATCCATAGAAGTTGAACCACCAAAATCAAGCCCATAAAAAAAGTTCATCCAAATGAACAATCTCCAAATAGAAGAGGAGAAGGAGCCCTTGAATCCAAAAGAAGAAGAGTACAAAAAATTCTCTACCTGGATTTACTCTACTTGTTCTCATAACAACAATATCTATAAAGCACCTGGAAAGAATATGTACCCTAGAATGATAGCCACTAAAGAAGCAGACACACTCCTTGTAGGGAAAATAGCCCGTTATGGTTACTTAGACTTAATATATCCAGACATAGACCTCCGAGAAATAGCCAGTTTAGACGAGTTACTAGTCAAAGAAATATCCAAGTTTGCCCAGAAAAAACCTATATATCTCAAATTCTATACCATAAATCCAGAATACCATTAAAATATAGAATACCAAGCATTTTACATGATCTCAGTGGGTCATATAACCAAAAATTTCCAATTAGAAGTAGGAGCCGAATATACTAATGTCCCACAAATCACCAAAACTTGGATCCAAACCCAAAGAGCTCGAGGCATAAAGGCAATATGGAGCATAGCAAAAGATTTGTATAAAGGAAATTTCAGAACCATCATTAGATTCTAGAACTATATCCTTGTGACAACAAAAGACAGTCATACGCAGTCAAACATCCTACTGGAGCTAATCAATGAGATAAGCACTATGCGATTTTCCAGTAGCAGTGAGACCATGCAGCAGGCTTACCAGCTCATGGAAGTAAGCAACCAGACAAACCAGACAAGATAAAAAGAAAATAAAGTGGCAGACAAGATAAAGAAGATGCCAGACATGATAAAAAGAAAAGAACGTGGCAGACATAATAAAAAAGATATCCGACAAGGTAAAACAGATAAAGCAGAAGCCAAATTGTCAAAGATGCCCGGCATGCCTGACATAAAGCGGCACGTGCTTGTCAGAAAAGAAAAAGTTGTAATAATGTAATAACGTAAGCAGTGATGTAAGAGCCCAATAATGAGAGGGCAATAATGTAATTTTGTACGATAAAAAGTTTTGAAATAAAGAAAAGAATAAGAGAAAGAGGCTCTCAGAGCTTATCATTCTGATAATTGAATCATCTTCTACAGTTCTGAATTCTCTGAAAGAATGAAGAGCTAAATTTCTCTTTAACTCTAAATCCAAAATCGAGACATCACTGATCAAAAAATAAACAAACACCAGAGAAAGAAAAGAGAAACCTAGATCTATTCAACGTTTCTAAGCACGACGATCGGAGTCCATACAGTAAGACCGTTTGAGTCCGCTGATCCCGTTGAGGCAAGAAGGTCGTTGAGGGAATAAGGACAACCAGGCTGCAGGTCACTGGAAACAGATCGAAAGGCAAAGAACCAAGAATAATTTAGGTAATAATTCTCTAACCTTATCTGTTGGTGGAAGTTTGTTGACGATCGCTGATGAGGAGATTTATGGAGGAAGAGTTTATTTCATCTGAAGAAAACGTTTCTTTATAATCATGAATCACCAATTTTATTTAGGAGAATCAAAAGAATATATGATAGATCCTACAACTAAAATAACATATAACGAATACATGATGATAATAGATTTTAATTTAGGATCATATAAGCAAAGCTCTTATATGTTTAGTAAACGAGAACTTGTTAGAACATAAGATTTATTAGCTGTATAATCTTTTAATTTACCTCAAGAAATCAAACGCAAAATTATAGAAAAAATTGAAACAGATAATTTAAAGCATAACATAATATTATTAACAATAGAAGAAGGAATTGATGTAGTAAAAGCATATCTAGAACAAGCAGATTATGAAGCCGGACCTTCATATACATATGATTCTGAGAATGAAGAATTAGAAATATAAATTAAGAAATATAAAAAGTATATCGGTCCCCATATTTATTAATAATCCTCTATACATTATAATGATACAATTTAAGAAATTTGTGATATTTTTAGAAATTGTCTCTTAGATTATAAATTATATGATAATTCTGAATGATACTTCTGATCTCAGTCTCATCTTTATAATTATTTTTATTTAATTCCTTCTTATTTATTTTGTTTTTCTGTGTTTTTGTTTTCTGTTTTCTGTTAACATTTATACACACACAAAATGGTATCAGAGCCAAGGTTAGCAAATTTTAAACAACTTTTAATAGAGTCATAGCTAAAACTAGATTCCTAGCAGATTTTGAGTTAATAAAATTAGAAATAATTAAATCTAATAAAATCCTTAAGAACCACAACCGATCATATACAGATTCATCTAATTTGATAACATACTACATTTATTCTTAAATGAATCCAGTAGAGGGTATAGTCAATAGTTTATATAGTCTAAAGGTATTTGAAAAAGAAGAAATAAAAAATTTGATAATATCTCTTAAGACGGAAAAGAACAATATAAGGAATATAGAAATCGAACTAGCACAAGATTTACTGGAAAGGTCGATAGATACTTTAGGGAGTGAAATTATAATAGAAAAGAAGATGAAATTCATAGATGAATTTATAAAATTTTTAGTATATTGGTATAAAAAAGAAGCGTTACCATGAATCAACAAGCATTTAATATAATAAATCAAATGGCAGAAACAATAGATCAAATGAATTTAGGCTGGGAAAATATAATAACAACTTATATAAATCTAATAAGCCAGAAAATAGAATTATTAGAACAAGAAATGATATGGATAATACATTTAGGACCAGAAATTTATTCTGAATTCATGGATTTATATGAATTTGATAATCATATATTATTATTTAAAGAAATAAAAAGAACACTAGAAAGAATGAAGAATATATGTATAATTGATCAAAGAAGACAAATGCATCCGTGAATATAAGAACAAGGACTAAAATGAAATTTGCCAGAAAGAATAAGACAAAAAACGTACGTTACACTTAAGATAACTTAGGGGCACCCTTTCTTCTAATAATGTTTCTTAAAATTTCCACATATCATCACTATGAGTTCAGTTTTGCCTAGCTTTGACTACATCTGTTTCCTATCTATCTATGACTTCTGGCCATAGTTGTGGATCCCAAACTGTTAAATTCAGTATGCTACCAGATTGACTTGCTATTAGCAATGTTCTAGTCCATTTATAGGTTGTGTTTTACCATAAGTTTTATAATCTTTATCCTATCCATTATAATTTCCTCTATCAATAGGATATCTTCCTTCGAAGTTATGTGTTGTATCTCTTGGTGCTGACTAGCAAAATTTTATTCTATTACCTTTTGGTGGATTGGTAATGCTGCTATTGGCTTCTTCAATGACATCATTCGTTTTCATGAATTCTTGTTTTTGAATATCATATTGCACGATCATAACTCATTTTTAACATTAATTCATCATATTTAGGATCAAGAATTTTATTCATTTCTTTCCATGTAATTTTTTCTTCTATAACTATTAAATTATATTATGGATCATCGTCTTGACTATTGGTTGTGCTTACTTGGTAATTATAATTCCCAAATCTTAAATCTATTGAACCATCACTATTACGGTAAATTATATTATATGTGGGTACTAAAATTGGTTTTTATTATAAAATTCTCTAATTTCCAGTCCAGCCATGCATTAGTCTCTTATAAGAAATTTTTTCCAAGGATATCCTTAATTTATTTAGTTCCTAGAATGCTTATTATCTGTTTAGTTGTGTTATTTTCACTAAGTCTTCCTATAAATCCTATGCAAATAAATAAATTATCTTCATTTCTCTTCGTTTGGTAACCTCTAGTTTTTATTCATATTTTTAAATCCTTATAAAAAGTATTAGCTTTTACTAAATAGTCTAAGGTAAAATATATTATTTCTCCTTTATTATTCATGTCTAGCTCTATACTTCCTAAAAGTCCTTATTCTTTATTAATAAATCGATTGTCATAAAGGTAATCAAAACTTTTGCACCCAAATTTTCTCTATGTAATCATTTTACTTCTATTACAACTAATCCTAAATGGGCCTATTTGAGGTCTTTATCTTTAATTTGATTGTACGAATGCTTATTTATTAAGTCTACTTTTATCATTTCATTTTCATGTGTATATGACATATCTTTCACTATAATTTATATATAATAAAGATTTGCTAAGTAAATTTTCCTTTTTATATATTATATTTGGATTGATTAGATCTAATTATTTTGTCCAAACCTTTCTATTTGTTCGTCTAAATCTTTAAGACTTTCTATTTTAACATCGTCATCTTCCTTTTTTCTACTGAATATTCTTTTTAAATAATTTTATTCTAATTTACTACTATTGACTATTTGCTTACCTTTATCAATTGGTAATATTCTATAGCTCTTAGTTTTCTTAGGTTGAAGGCTTCTTATATATGTATTGGTTTTAATTTTTTTCAAATCTTCTTATTAAATCTCCTAATTCTGAAGCCGATATTACTTCTGGATTCTTGGTATTTTCTAATTGCTTTAATTTTAATCTTCCTTCTCTTATTCCTTCTTCTATTCTTAAGATTTTATCTAATTCTACTATATTTTAATCTTTTATGAAATCTAATTTTTCTTTTAAATTCTTGAAGACTACTCTATTTTTTCTTAAACTATCTAAGACTATTTTAAAATTTTTATTAATTGTAATAAATTTTTTTATTTATTTTTAATAAATTTTTTATTAATTTTATCTAATTCTGATTTCAAATTTCTACCTAAATTAACTATTGAATTTACTAAACTATTTAACTGAGAGTTTTCTGTATGTAGGTCATGTCTAAATGATCTATTCTCTTCATAAACTATTGGATCTTCTAATTAGAATTAACTATATAAAGCATGCTCTGATACTAATTCATCGGGGGTCTGTCCAATTAACTTCTAAAAATTGATTCTAATTCTAAATTGTTATTTTTTAAGGGCTGAATAAAAATTTCTTATTTCTTCCTTTTGTCTTCATTATGTTTCTTTATCTTTTTCCTTAATATTACTGCTAGTCATGACAAGTTCCCGCACTCTTTATATAATTGTCAAATGTCAAGCAAAACTAAATTATTGAGTTTTCAAAGTTATATAGGACTTCATGGTGATCTAACAATAACAAGAGAAAGTCTATGGTATATAAAAGTTAATACAATCAATTATTCTGTGACATGTATAGTTTGTTAATATTTATGTATCCATAATGTTGATTTTGATGAAAACAAACAAATTCAAGAATGATTAAGTTTTTAAAAACTCAAATTATTTTTCATACATTTTAAAACACTACAAGAAATTTGACTTTCTAAGACAAATGTTTTTATAACATTTGTAGATTTTATCATAAAATAATATTTATTGTGATGATCTTTTAAAATTGTAACAAATAATCTCGTCCTGGCTCATGTTATATTTTGTAACGAATAATATTTATTTTATGACCCAATAATTGGTCACTCAATCAAATGTTTTGCGACAAATATAAATTAGCCACAAAAGGACATACTTTTTTTAGCACAAAAAAATTCCCTCCAAAATTGATCATTTTTTGACAAAATATCATCTTTTATGACAAAAAATATGGTAGCGAAATGTAATTATAAGTGACATAATTATTTTGTAACTAAAAGAGGGATGTAAAATTGATCAAACCATTTGTGACAAAAAATATTAGTCTCCAAACCTAATATGGTTTTGATTAATTTTTAAAACCCTATTTTTTTTATCACAGATAATTACCTATTGTGACAAAACTTAAAAATAATAGTTTAAAATTTTTTTCTTGAGTAATTTTATATTTCATGACCTATTTTTTTTCAGAGACACTTTATTTAGTATTTGATTCATATTTTTTTGGCAAACTTTACAACAATGACAAAAAACAGAGAATAATACTCAATATTTTAAAATTATATTATATTTTGTGACCAACAAATTTTTTATTTGTATTTTATTAAATAATTGATAAGATAAAATGTCAATAATTTTATTAAATATCAAGAAAAAAAAGGTATTTAACTGATAGGTATTTTATTAAATAATACATTTTTCTTGAAATTTAATTACGCACATTATTTTTTATCATGTAGCTTCATACAAATTTTGTTTAACTATGTTAGATTAATAAAAATTAAAAGAATAGCCTTAAAATAATTAACTTAGATTATTAAAAAATGATAATAGACTTTTTTTAAACCAATAATAACAAACTTATTATGGCTTCTTTTTTATTTTTGTTAAAAGAATCCTATAATAATTAATTATGTTGGATTCACAGAAAGAATACATATTATATTGGATAAAAATTAAAATAAAAGAATAACTAAACTTAAATAGAACATAAAATAAATCGTGAAATACAAATAAAACCATTTTTGTTGTTATCCAAACAAAACCATTTAATTTCCCCCCACTCTCTCTCCCAGGCCACTTCACTTTAATTGGTTTTGTATTAAAAAACTACCCATCTTTATCTTTTGTAATCCTTTCCAATTTATGCATGTGTGTGTGTGTGTGTGTGTGTGAATGATGATAACAGAACAAAAACGCATGGCTATGGAGGCCACCTCACTTTGCCGCCGCCCAAAAGCACGCCACCCTCACCAGTCCACTCATGCATGCCAAAATCAGCCACTCAGCAAAATTCACTCTCATCTCTCGTTCTACTTCGAAATTGTGAGTATATATAAACTCAGCCAATTTAATTTTGATTAGTTTAATTGTGATTGGATTATGTGAAATTCATATTTTTGTGTTTGGTAAAATTAGGGATTGAAATTCTTAGATCTATTATTTGAATATTTTTATGCTCATCAGGTGCTTGATAAAATTCCTAAGAGAATCTAGTAAAAGAAAAACATAAAATATATACAAATAAAATGAAGGAATTTGAAGCAAAGTTTAGTAAATTTTGAGAAACCTTTGCAAAATTAGGGTATTGTTGTTAATAATAAAAATTAAAATAAAATAATAAGTATATAAATTAAAATTATAATTTAAATTAAAAAAAATTATAATTTAAATTTAATTGAAAGAATTAATTCAGCTTGATTTGATTATTGGTTATTAATTTAAATATAAATTATTAATACTTATGAATAGACGGGTTATAATTATAAAAATAATATATTGTTGATAAATTTATTTTTCAATTTGAGCAGTGGGTTTAGGTGTGCTGATATCAGATTTTTTTTTCCTAATATTCTTTCATAAGAACTTTCGAAAATGAGATCTTTCTAATTTTTGTTCACTTCAACTTGGTATGTAATTAATCATCTTTCTTTATTTTTTTTAAAGGTAATTATAGCTAGTATTAATATAGTAAAAAGAGTTAATAAGTTATTCGAGTCCAGCCAATATAATAATAAGTTAAGCTACAAACTTTTAATTATAAAACACATGTGTTGGTTGGAAGGACGATTTTGAAGCTTGGGTTGCTAAAGTTTGCTGAAAATATTGTTGGATTTGCTGGGAAGTGTAGATGAAGTGACTAAATAAAGGTCAAAAAGCATTTTTTTTCCCCAATTAGTCGTTGTATGTTTAGTCAAAATTAATATGCTTATCTTCTTTTGTAACGGGATAATAAAAAAGTACGGAGAGAGTTTCATCGATTTAAGAAAATGTATTAGAGTGAGCGAAAAAGATTCAAGTAGTCTCCGTACAAAATCTAAATGTGTAACCTATCTTATTTTTATTTTTTGACTTAATCTTTTATTTCTTTCAACTTTATATTTATTGTACTGTAATATGTTGATTTATTGACTGCTTAATAATCTAATTTAGTTCAAGTTTGACACCAACTGTTTAATCGATTAAGTTCAAAGCTTTGAATGTAAAATTTGTGCAAGTCAATCGAGGTTGATTATGTGCTTGTAATCTTTTGATTATATTGTTAATTTGAAGTAATAATGGAAGCAAGTATGTGCTTGTAATCTCTTGTCTTTCATTTAGAATTTTTTCTATTTTTTTATTGGATGAAAGAATTGATTGCGGATATGTTTCATTGAGAATTTAATTAATTTTGCATTCTTACCTAAATATTTTTATTTATAGCTATTTGCCTTGCCATTCACTATTCTTTCACTTTGGCAATAAGATTTTCTTTTATAAGATTATTCTCCTATGCCAATTAAGTGTTTTCTCAAGTTTTTTATTATTAATATTATTTTGTGAATCATGCAAAGACAAATGATAGATAGAGAAAAATGATGTACCAATAATAGATTATCAAATTGTGAAATACTTTTGGAAAAATCTTTAATTTTATAAAGATAAAAAAATGACAGGTACCTTCAAAGTCATCTTCTACTACAACATTGTCTTAGCACAACAAGGATCAAAAGTTAAAATCAAGGAAGAAGATAGCAAATTTGAGGAAGTTGAAGCATTCATGAAACAACATGTTGTTTACTTAATTATGCTTTTCTGTAATGTTACTTTTATTTTTCTTCTATGATGTAATATTATTTTTAGACTATTGATTTTTTTACCTTTTTTATTTTAGATTTCTTTGTAATGAATTATATTTATGTTAATAATATTTTTCACTTCAAAGTTCTTTTGTCATTAAATTTTGAATTCTATGACTACATGTTGTTATTAAAATTTATGTGAGACTATAAAAATTGTCCTTAAAATAAATTTGTGACTAAATTAATTACCAATTGTATTTGTAAAAATTGTCACAAATGATAACTACTTGAGACGATTGTGTAATGTTGCGATATGTAAATTGTCAATGATTGGTAATTGTATCATTGAACCTCTAAAATAACAATTTTTAGTAATTATCGAGACTATATTTACATACTCTTGAGACAAATATTATAGTCATTCTAAATCACCTATTAAGACAAATGTTTTAGTCACTATAAATCACATATTGAGACAAATATTATAGTCACTGTAAATCACATATGGTGACAAATATGAAGTGTCATTGATTGCATTTTTGAATCTCTAATTTGACCATTTTGAACACTATTTGTGACAATTTTAACTTAATTTTAAGACAATAGTTTTTGTCACAAAACATATTTTTAACATGACGAAAATAATTATGGTTGCTAAAATCTTTTGAGACGGTCTTTCCACGACTAACATGTGACGGTTTATTTATCGTCATAGAAAATATAAGGTGACTAATATGTTATCTTTAGTGACTTAATTTTTTGTAATAAAATATGATTTTTCTTGTAGTGTCTATATGTGACATGTATAGTTTGTTAATATTTATGTATCCATAATGTTGATTTTGATGAAAACAAACAAATTAAAGAATGATTAAGTTTTTTAAAACTCAAATTATTTTTCATACATTTTAAATGAATCATTATTTTCATAATATAAAGGTTTTATACTTAATGGAAAAATGATTTTATGAAATTGATTATTTTCAAGTTAATGGTTTAAATTGAAAAAGTTTTGAAAACTTTGAAATCAACAGGTATTATTTCGAAACTCTAGAAATGGACCTATTTGTAAAGTTTTATGAAGATTTGGGTCATAATATAATTATAGAAAGTTTTATGACAAAATAATAATATTAGAAAATAATGTCTTTGTAACAAACGGCTAACTGTTTGGGAGATAACGGCTAATCGACATCGAACAGAATTAGAATTTATTTTCTAGAAACTAACGGCGATCCGAAATCTGGAACACGGTGATCCGACAATTTGAAATTATAGTACAACAGTAACTTGCTCAAGGCAAAACGACGATCTAATAAGGCTTAAGGGTGATCCGACTTTGCACAGAAAATAACGGCCAGCTTTCAGCTCCAACTATAAAAAAGCTGCATTAGATCCAAATCAAAGTGAATCTAACGAATATCAAAGAGCATATTATTGAGAATACAATATTTCTTGAGCTTTAATTTGTTCATTTATTCTTTCAATCAGATCTTAGGCATATATCTATAAACACATAGATTGTGTGTGAGGAAAATCTTATATTTGAGAAAGTGTGAGTATGGAAAATACATGAGTTAAGAGATTTGAAATAATATCTTGTCGTAAAGATTGATTGTGACACATGTGATGTCAATTGTAAAAGTTCTTGAAACCTTGGAGGTTAGGATAGTGGAATTCTTAAGTTTAGTGAGTTTGGAGATGTGGACGTAGGCATGGCTGGCCGAACCACGTAAAAAATTTTGTGTTTGATTTCTCTTCCCTTATCCTTTTAATTTTGTGCATTGTTAAATTTTATTGTTATTGGTTTCATTAAGGCATTAGTTTATATTATTGTGTAGTATATTTGCTTTAAGTTTTAGAAACTCAATTCACCCCCCACCCCCCCTCTTGGGTTGCACACTTAGAATTTCATAATTGAATTTAATATATTTACCACTTGCATGTTGATTTTTTTTAAATAAATGAACACATGAAATAACATCATTTATTTGTTATAGAGTTGGCATGATAATTCTGATATATTCTAGAATTAATATAGGACGTTACTTTAAATTCTAGAATTTATATTATTTTAAGATTTTCTATTTTAATTAGAGTCTATTGTGGTTTATATTTTAGTCTTTATTTCAATTTTAATTGTGATTTACTTTTCATTTCAAAGTTAACTTAGGGAAATATGTTTACTCTATTATAAATGGAGAGGTTTTGTTATTTTTTTTTCATAACTTCAGCTTCAATTATTCAAAAAACTCCTCTTTAATTCTCATTGGAACTATTTATCAAAATCTCATTTTTAGAATTGTTTGAATTATAGCGTCATCTAATCTCGCTTAACGCATTATTAGAAAAATCTTATTAATTCGTTTGGATTTAAACGAGATCTAATCATACTTTGATTGGAACGTAAACTAATTGCATTAGTTTGGTTTAATACTAGAATGATATGTAGTTCCTAACCCATCAATTCTACTTATGCAACCCCGCTCCATTAAGAATTTTCCTAAAGTATGAGCAATATTATAATTTAAAGTAAGATACAGTATTGTGATTTGTATTTAATTAAAAAAATAAGTAATTGAAATTTAATCATAGTTTCAAATCAGATCTAATCAATAGGAGATCTAAAATGATCCTAATTTCTGTTCAAAACAAAGATGTATACAAGATTATTGAAACGTCGTATTATAATTTAAGTTCTTACTTAATAAATTATATGAAGAATTAAAAGATTGATTTGCAAAAATTTTCGTATTCCTTCCAAAAATAATAAGAAAAAAACAAGGTACGCGTCGAAAAGAGTTCGAGAAATTTTCAAATCAGGTCCGCGTAAGTGATTAGTGGGCGGGCTTGATGTAAGCCCAAGTTATTGCGGGCCTCTTTTGGGTTTATCTATATTTATGTCCTGAATACACGCAGCCCAATTAACCATTAATGCACATTCACACATTATTCAAATATATCCAATTCAATTTCCCAGAGTGAATTAATTGAAGGAATGTCGCTAGTTAAATTCCACTTTAATTAGACCAAAAGCAACCAAGTTCACTTTAGCAATAATAGCCCAATGGCCCGCCGAGGGTAGAGACCGTGGACTCACAATCTTCAGAAGAATTGACGTAATTAAATGTCAGTTTTCTTATTTTATTTTATTTCGATATAACTACAATTGCATCGTATGCTCTGTTAAAATTATTAGTAAAAATTTTATGTAAAATTAAATGTTCAATTTTTATTTTTATATTAATTATTTTATTCAACCCCAACAACTAGGCCTATTTCTTTATCTGCTTTTCTATTTCTTTTTTTCCAATAAAATCGCAAGGCCCAATTATTCGTCCAAAAAAAAAAGTTATGCAGACCTAGCAAGACCAATGATGTCCTAGGTTACACTTAATTAGTACAGTGCAAGGCAATGTAGCCTTCTTGGGTCACAATTTTTTCTGTTGCGATGGGATTCTATGAGATTTTGTTTCGTTTGAGATGAGATAAGGACATATTTTTACATCCTAAATTAAAGTGGGATGAAATAAGAATAAAAAATAAGTCCTACTTTTATTTATGGGACGGGAGGTGGATTAGTTATAAAATCTCGTCATATTTTATATATCCCATTAATAAAATAATTTTAAAACTACTCTAATATTTTAATTATTTTATAATTTTAACTTAAGTAATGTTCAAAGTTGAAAACAAAAGGCTAAGATTCAATAATAAAAGTAATATAATTAGAAAGTGAAGTGTTTGCCAAAAGCCACAATAAAATTAAATTTTTATATTTTTTTATGGTCAAAATATAAATTGGTTACTGTCCAAATGTATAGATTTTGAAGCGTAAGTCTTAATATTAATATGCAATAGAAGCAAACAGACAATTAAAAAATGTTAGCAAAAAATCATATTTGAATATGCATATAGCCAAAATAAAACTATTATTTGATTATTCTATTTTGTATTTATTTAAAACTTTTGCTATATTGAATTATGATGATCAGAAAAAAAAGTCAATTTATTTATCTACATTTGTGACTGTTTAGAATAATAAAATGAGATGAACTATTTAACGGGATGACATTTGGACAAATTTTTATCCTAAAAAAATTAAAGGACGGAAATGAAACATTTTTTTCCCACCTTTCATATGCGGGATAAAATTGGGATTAACAAATCCTATCTCATCACATTCTATTGCCAACCCTAATTTTGCACGCCAAAAACACCCGGTTAGGGGGAATTACGGCCTCGATTCTTAATTTGCGGGGGAATGAACTTAGTTACCAATCGACTAAAGATGATACTCTTATGGCCCATTGTTTTTTAAATACAAAAACCTATCTGCAAATTTCACATCCAATGATTAACAAGTAATCTTAACAATTAGTTCGCACATAAAATAGAAATAGTGTATGATTATTTGAATATAGAATGAGAGCAAATCGCTATTTATTGGAATGGTATTTGAAGGTATCGAACTGTAATAATTGACGGTAACAATCAAACAAACGTATTAATTATTTAACAAATTAAAACATCAAATTCTATTTTCATCATCGGGATATCGAGCACAGTCATCGTAACCATTGTTATTTGAATTTGTTTGTAAGTTATATGTCACCAAACTGGATCAAATCAGTTTAAGCCGACTCCAATTGATTCAAACGAAGCTGATACATACATGTCTTTTTTTTTATATATATATTTAAGATTTTCTAATTTTTATTTTGACTTCAAAGATCGGTGTCCAATTCCCATTTATTTGCATGATGCGTAATTTGAATGAGTCATCGCAAGTCCTTAATGTTTTGGATCTCTTGTATATTTCGTGTATTCAAAGATTTAGTTAACACCTATTATTTTAGCTTAATTTATAATATACTGATTTTCAGATTAGACTACCAGCCGGCAGGTAATTCCTTATCAGTTTCAATATAACGAGGTTGCCACTTTCGTCAATGTTAAAAAGTACGCCATTGAAGAATAGGCACGTTGCTACCTACTAGCTGCCGCTGGTAGGCAATATAAAGGAAAACAAACGATATTATTACAACAAAAAAATGGACATAATACGTCATTTTGAGAACTCTTCAGAAATAATGTAAAGAAAATAAATTTATTTTTGCTAATTCATGAGCACAGAGTCTCAATTTATACAGGTATTTAAAATATGAAAAAAATAATACGATTAACATAATTTAAAAATAATAATTGATTAATAAAAATTGAGTCAATTAATTTTTATTCATCATCAATAATTAAGATGAAAACAATCAACCATTAATTTTTTGTTTCGATCAATATTATTTTACACTTTTCAAGGCGACTAGACAGCAATAACACACTAGTTACCATCATTATTAATTTATTACATCACAAATTCACAACAAATCAATTCGCATGAAACCGGAAATATAATTTTTTAAAAAAAAAATTAACAATGAACACAAGCAATGATTTGAGAAAACTAGCCGGCAACAATTAATTAAGTTCTAACACTGGGGAAGATCAGCCGGTGGCGGTGGCAACCTAGTCGACGGAGTCGGTCCATTTTCAACAACAAAAGCCGTGGCCAGCCCCCACGGCAAGTGCACGTCCAGATGGCAGTGCATGAACCATACACCTGAAAATTCAAAAATCAAAGAAAATAAACAAATAAGTTGACCTTGAAACTTATTCAAACATTAGTTGATGCATCATTTTCACGCATGCGTGCTTAATAAAAATTTCCAAAAAAGTTCCTAACAAATTACCAGGATTGTTTGCTCGGAATCGGATAACGGCCCATCCACCGACGGGAACGGCAATGGTGTTACGCCTTTGTGGATTGACAAGGTTGAACTTTTGCCTGTCCCTTGCAGCGTCAAAATTTCCAAAGCCTTGAGCCAGCACGTGAAAGTCAAAGCCATGAACGTGCATGGGGTGATTCTCCAGCGCGACCAGCGCCGTGTTTTGCAGGATCATCTCCACCGTCGAATTGAACTTCAACGTCTTGACGCTCGTTCTCTTCGGAGCGAACAGCAGCGACGAGTCGTTGCTGAGGGCAGTGTTTGTGAAGTCAAATATTAACGGAGGGTTGTCGGGGAAATCGGGAGTGAAGATTCCACCCACGTTGAAGAAGAATGCTTGTAGCAAAGACAAGCTCGTCGGCGCCTGGAATGAATGATTGTTCATGCTAGCGGAGTTTCTTTGCCCGTTTAGGCCTTGACACGTAGCATTTGCTGGACAACGATCAAGCCCTAATCCTACGGTAACGAACATAGGTTCATCCACCTGAAGTGGCACTGGGACCCATTGAGGTCCATCCTTTAATCCAGTCAAATTACTGTAAAACCTGTGAGCCGTAGGGGTGTCGTTAAAGGCTGGCAGGACCGGCATTAGGGGATTAGCCGTCGTGGCACCATCATAGACGACGATGCCTCTCGTGGTGGTGTTATCGAACGGTATTTGTGGTGCACTAGCGTAAGCTCTTGCAGCCATATAATAAGAGCCCACTGGCTGGTCGGCTTTCAGCAAAATGTCCGTAGTCTGGCCGGGGGCGATCACGACCACGTCGGTGACGTAGGGCTCGGTGTAGCTTGCGTCAACGGCGACAACTGTAAAGTTGTGATTGGCAATCTTGAAGAAGAGCTGGTTATTGAGTGCAGCGTTGATGATACGTAGGAGATAGGTCTTCCCTTTCTCCACTTCGAGCGTGTAGGTTTCTGACAAACAAATACTTAATGTTATTATTTAATAACACAGAATGGAACGTTACTAATAATTAACTTGAATACGTAAACTTATAATACTTTTCAATTAATTAACGTTTGTAATACACACACACACACACACACATACGATTTTGAGAGCAGGGATAGAGGTCTCCAGGCCTTCCATTGATGGTGTAAGCATCGGAAATATTAGGACCTCCACCGGTAGCTTGCGCTTGGTTTGCAACATCAATAATATCAGCATTCCACCACTCTCCTGCAATTAGGTTTAGGTGTCTATTAGTTATCATCAAATTAAATTTCAATGCTCTCGTACAAGCCTATAGTAGTGAAAATAATTTAATAATTATTATATATATGTATATACCGAGTATAATGGGAACTTCTTTATCGGGTTTAGGAAATGGATACTTGTGACCAGATCTAGGGCGGATGATAAGAGCTCCATGGACAGTGGCACGTAGCATTGAGAAGTGAGCATGCCACCAAAGGGTTCCTTCTTGATTGACGATTCTAAATTTGTAAGTGTAGCTATTTCCAGGTGTTATTGGACATTGAGTTATCATGCTTGGTCCATCTGCCCAGGCGCTTAGTAACTGAAATATTCCATGCCTACATAGAAATTTTCATTAATGCCAGGATGAAAGCATCATAAAACAATTAAGATTCGAAGATGATGAATATGATAACGATAATCACTGGTGCTAATAATAACATAAGTATAAATTGTTCAATATTTGGTTGGGCTCTTTATGGATTGTACATATGTTAGATTAATTAATTCTGTGTTGGATGGGGAAAAAAAAAGAACTAATAATAACATAAGTATAAATTGTTCAATATTTGGTTGGGCTCTTTATGGATTGTACATATGTTAGATTAATTAATTCTGTATTGGATGGGGAAAAAAAAAGCTTATTATTGATTACATCTTTTAGTCTTTTATTCATAGAAAATATGTGCAAGATTATTATTGAAGTCTTGGTTGGAGCTCTACTGGATTAAAATTGAAGTAAAAACTAACCGCAGTAGAAATTTAATTTTTATTTGGAAAACATAAGACGTGATCAGCTCGGAATTAGTAAAAAATAATCATCAATTTTGTCGCTTGATCATGAGAAAACAGCTGGAACTAATAATGTATTTGCAATGAAAAAATTTACTAAATTAATTTATTCTCAAAGTCAAAAACTACTTTGGAAAACCGAGTAATATATGCAAAAATAACGACCGTTATTATTAACCTACAAGAGTAATTTGGTCGCGTATTATAGAAAATACGTGTTTGTTTTATGTTGCATGCATGCACTCACTGTACAAAAAATTAAGTGAAAATAATACATGGAATGTGNCCACAATAATCATCAATTTTGTCGCCTGATCATGAGAAAACAACTGGAACTAATAATGTATTTGCAATGAAAAAAATTACTAAATTAATTTATTCTCAAAGTCAAAAACTACTTTGGAAAACCGAGTAATATATGCAAATATTGCTAATGCTTAATATCTAATGAGGGATTAGATTCATTAAATTTACCAGTGGATAGTGAGGTTATAAGGTGACTTGTTGAAAACATGAACAATCAGAGTGTCACCCTCGTGAACGCGTATCGTTGGACCGGGGAGGCTTCCGTTAACTGCCGTTATCGTTTGCTGTCTGCACAGCCGCCCAATCGTCAAGTTTTTCACCTATTGACAAAAATAACGACCGTTATTATTAACCTACAAGAGTAATTTGGTCGCGTATTATAGAAAATACGTGTTTGTTTTATGTTGCATGCATGCACTCACTGTACAAAAAATTAAGTGAAAATAATACATGGAATGTGTGCTCGACGATTGCGGCAGAAGCCAATGTAGAAGAAGCTAAGACAACTAAAGCGCATGCTAGCAAAAGCGTAGAATGCGCCATATGTTGAATTAATTAATGCTAGCTATAGAGGTCAAAAGGAATGAAGAGAAGTATATAGGAGCCTATGACTATGCAAATGAAGAAATTAGAAGGCTCTGTGATACTATGCAATGAGATTTGCGAGCTCTCTTTAAATAAGGAATCAACTCACGGTTCTTCCAGGAACGTGCCCTTAATTTCTTTTTATTAAATAAAATATTTCTTTCTAATGTGAAATTGCAACTGCTATATCTATATGGAATAAATTATAGACAGGCTAGCTTCTTGGCAAACTTGTATATATTTGACTCAGTTATTGCGTGATAACTTAGTTAATTGAAGGCGACGATATTGGTTTTTAATAAAGATTAATATTCGACGGCACCCATTTAATGTGGTGGCAGAAGTTTCGTTATCTAACGGTTTAGGTTTGGCCATCAAAGTATTCATCAATACTACAAAAGTCATAAAATTTGGTTCTTAAAGCAAGCAAGCTCTTTTTTTGAAGTGTTTAATTACGAAAATGATGCAAATGCCAGAATTTCTTCTTTTTTTGGGGTTTTTCCTACAAGCGTTTACTTTAATTTTCCCTGGAAACACAACAGCGGAATTGAAATTTACTTCTCAGTTATTTCCATAGTTTCATTCACTACACAAAAAATTGCATAATTAATTGTTGGTAATTCTTTTTGTTCCCAATTTGTCATAGTCGCGCACCCACATATATGTTGATCCTTCGGAAATTTTTTTTTCAAATCTCAAGCCGGCTAATAATAGATTTTAGGCTAAGAATATAAGATTGAAATAATTCTTTAATTTTTTAACCAACTTTTAAGTATGAGATAGGTTCATATACTTTTTGTAAAAAAATGTGCACCATAATTAATTGTATCAGCTAAATTCATCTAGCACAATATATTTATAGCTAAATTCATCAAGCACAATAATAGTTATATTTATAGTCGCAGATGTTACTTTTTGGTGGCAAGTTGGCATGCAGTGCCAGAATTCTATTAGAAAGGCTACACTAAGCAAACGAAAATCTATAATAGAAGTCATTTCTGATCAGCTTAACTTATCATAATGACCCACATTGTCAAAATTGAATTGATCCTGTAATCATAACTTAATTAGTTCAAGCATGCTAATCTCCCACTCCCTATAATAAACCCCTCAATCCGCGGATAACATTTGTATACGACCAATTTTTCTTGACCAAAAATCAGATGAGGACATAGCTAGTTACAATCACCTATATATAGTCAAATTAATTAGAAATTTTTTGAAAATCCATGGTAATCACCTGTCAATGAATTAATCTTTAATCTTATACAGATGTATTAAAGAAGCCAATCACCCAAACTTTTACTCAAAGTCCAATATCAAAAGGTTCCTTCACTACTATTCCAAAAGAAAAGTCATTTGAAATTTAATATCATTAACTTTACCTCACGTTCTTAGAAGAAACGTTAGACAAAAAAAAAAAATAATAACTTGGGGCTGGCATGATATGTACACAACCGCATTAGTTTACGAGCGGGGCCCCGGCAAAATGAACCAATCACAAAACCTAATCATTCAGCTTTTGACCAATTAAAATTATCATGAGAAATCAAGAATAGTGTTCACAAGCAAATTAAACCACTGCTTCTATGATGAAAGCTTTCGGTGATTTGATATCTTCATGATTATGTTATTTTAATTTGCTAACAAAGTCTTATTCAAGGTCATTATTGTTTTTCTTTTTTCCACACAGCTCAACCTATCATCGTTTTTATTATTATAGGAACAATGATTTTATTAGGTTAAGAGAAAACGTTTTGAACTTGTATTGTTCGTTAGGTGAATACTGACTACATATATATTTTCCAGATTGATGAAAGTTGGTCGCTTGCCTTAGCGTCTAAGATTATTTACTTAGTAATGGAACGTGTATGTCCAGTGGGAACTGGGGACTCTGATTTCTTACTCCAATCACCCAACTGGCACATATCCAATTATATTAAAATGAGAAGCGATATGGTGAAGGTGGATCGCGTGGATCGCACAGCTCTCCCAACTACAGCCACGTGGTCCGTTGCTCACCTGCTCAACCACTAGATTAAAACATAGTTTTCATTTCATAGATTTTTTAGTTTATTATGAGTTATTGATTCGATATATTAGGAAAACTGTTGGATGCAAAAGCTTAATTAAAGTATTAGGCAATGATAGAAGATTGGTATGTTAATCAAATTTAATACATACTCCTCATGTGTAAGATCTAATGAGAATCGGGCAGTAACGAAATATATGCAGATTTGATTTGGCTATAAAGATAACTAAAAGTTCTTATTAATTCGGTTGTAGTGGCCAAATATATATACATGTAGTTTCTCCTAGGAGATTGTTGAGTTGTTTTTTATGTTGACTTGTAAATATGAGTTACTTAAGTATATAAGTAGAATAAGGTTTCACCCCTAAGGTGATTGTTGAGTTGTTTTTCATATTGACTTGTAAATAAAATCACTTAAATATATTTGTAGGATAAATCTCTCCATCCAATAGACTCTTGGCCTGAATATTTAAACTTCCTAACCTAATACAATTAAATTCTAAGAAATAAACGTCCACTCGTCTAGATTCAAGGTGGCCAGAAAGTTCAAATTGTATATGAAAAATGTATGACCAAAAGGAACAATATCAATGACATAATTTCGGAATTTCTTCCGTATTTTCATTATTGCTTACTATAATGGTCATGATACTTTCATTATTCACATGTTAAACCAGAAATAATTTTCACAATATATGGATGATTTTCTGATTTGATTTTAGCTCATAATGAGTTGTTCAGAAGGACTTTTAGGATCGTATAAGATCACGTGCACGGAAGCTATAAAAATTGGTCAACGGTCGGCTGGTTACTGTGGGGACTGGGGCGTGGGCTAATGGAGATCACTTGCTTTTCAAATGTTCATATTCATATCATATGAATAAAATCTGCTAGCTGTGAAGTTACTCAGTCACAGAGAATTGGTAAACCATTTAATTAATGTGCGGCACGTAACGGGATATTAACAAACGATTTAGTTATCACATCCGATGTTGAAATGTTAAGTAGTTTACACGAGTTTATTTGAAAACTGGGCCATAAACCAATTAAAATCAAGTCCCATTCCGTAAGCTAGGTGAGCAACAAAGTTCAGCTTTCTAAGAAACAAACGACTTTATTTATTTATAATCACACAATCTAATATTTTCTTCTTGTTTCGAAATACTTTAATCTTGAGTTGACGCCACCTTGAATGACAGAACCAAATTAAGTAATTCACAAAACAGAAAAAATGAATATAGAATGAATGATAGAGCTCATTGGTGGGATGAAGATCTTTCCATAATCTGAGCATATCATATTTTTGGATAATATATATATATATATACACACACACAATCATTTTTTTAATACACTTATATAGTTAAGGCTTATTTTTTAAATAGTTAATAATTCTTTGGTTGGATTAGTTGGTACCTCTTCTTTTAAATTTAAGTGGAGGGATTGAGTCTCCCTAATAATTGTGAGAATTTATTATTAATTACATTGGGCTTTAATTGTATTAGATTTTGATATTTTAGATTGATTGTACATTTTGTTGAATTTTAGTTGTATTGGACTTTGATTGTATTGTATATGACATCTATATAGAAAAGGATTTTATTTTCTAATTATGTTCTCGTTTATCAACTATCAAATCCTAAGAGAACCCTTCTTTCATTGAAAGATGGCCATATTCAAAATTAAAATGTTAAAATATCTTATCATTAAAAATATAAATATATAGAAATTCATATGTTCTTTCTTAATTGCGAGCGAATAGGATTTCAAGATAAGCAAAAGAAATACCAGCTTAAAATATCATTCTTGAATGAAAAATTATCTTCTCTTTTGGTGAATAATCTCTAAAGTATCAGAAATCTTGTTCATCATCTCCTCAAGAAATGTGCAAAAATATTATGCATTTAATTATAGGGAGAACGATTAGGTTTCTAATATTTTACATTTTTATCACTTGCATTCTATGCTTTGTTTTTTTTTTCTCCTAATGCTCTATTATATTCTTGATGTTATAATTTAAACATTCCAAGTTTACCATTGAGGGGTACATGTGACTTATTAATATACAAAATCATACTTACTTTGATAGACATATCACATTAATTAAACTAATGGCATGAGTTAGTACAAGAACCTAAAAACAATTATTGATATTTTTAGGGACAGCTGCAATATTTTAGTGTGTGCGCTTAATTGCCAGCAATATTTTGACTACAAAAGTAAGGGGAACTGCAATAGTTGGATGAATTTGTAACTTTAACAAGGCTTCTTTTGTTAAGAGGCTTCACTCTCCAACATCAAGCCGTCGTTAAATTTTGAAACTTAAAACAAAATAATAACACATGTAAAATAACTTGCATTAATCATGATATTGATTAGTAATTGAAAAAACAAACAAATATATGGCCCTTAAAACACAACAGTTAGCAATAATCCAAAAACATAACAATCTATATATATATTTATCTATATATATATATAAAGTTATGACTTGAGGAGGTGATGTGGCATCACCATTTTGCTTCTTTGTATATTCTCTATTATCTAATAAATAGAGAATTTTTTTTAGATTTAGCTTTTCATCTTCTCATAATTAATTTGATTGTATTTAACTCATTTAATAAATAGTAACTTTATTAATATATATCATTCCTCATCTTTTTATATTTTCTATTATCTAAAATATCTAAAATATTGGTGGATATTCTTTGTACTTTTTTCCCTTTCTATTTAAATTCAACAGTATGCAATCAATAATAATAATTAATTATAAGTCTTTTGAAACATTTATTTATTTTATTATGCTAGCAATTAAACTTTATTGGCTTAAAATCTATATATATATAAAGTTAGGACTTGAGGAGGTGGTGTGGCATCACCATTTTGCTTCTTTGTATATTATCTATTATCTAATAAATAGAGATTTTTATTTTTAGATTTGGCTTTTCATCTTCTCATAATTAATTTGATTGTATTTAACTCATTTAATAAATAGTAACTTTATTAATATATATCATTCTTCATCTTTGTATATTCTCTATTATCTAATAAATAGAGATTTTTATTTTTAGATTTGGCTTTTCATCTTCTCATAATTAATTTGATTGTATTTAACTCATTTAATAAATAGTAACTTTATTAATATATATCATTCTTCATCTTTTTATATTTTCTATTATCTAAAATATCTAAAATATTGGTGGATATTCTTTGTACTTTTTTTCTCTTTCTATTTAAATTCAACAATATGTAATCATTAATAATAATTAATTATAAGTCTTTTGAAACATTTATTTATTTTATTATGCTAGCAATTAAACTTTAGTGGCATAAAATACATGAATTAATTAACATAGGAAGAGAGGTTCTTTCATATATATATATATATATTATATATATATATATAAAGTTGGGACTAGAGAAGGTGATGTGGCATCAATATTTCTCATCTTCTTATATTCTCTATTATCTAATAAATTGGTTGATATTAAAAAAATAATTACATTACAAAATATTAAAAATAAAAAATAATTATTAGATTATAAAAGATTATATGTCTCTTCCTCTTTCTATTTAAATTCAATAATATGTAACCATTAATAATAATTAATTATAAGTCTTCAAACATTAATTTATTTTATTATGCCAACAATTAAACTTTAGTGGCTTAAATATATCAATTAATTAATATAGGAAGGAATGTTCCTTCATCTTCCCTCAACAATGTCATTAGGGTCTAATTTTAATGTTATAATCTCATATTTAATTATGCAACCTTTTGTTTAGTGCCTTTTGGCTTCTTCAAACTCTATAAATATTAAGTAGTTAAGATTTGTGGCATTATTATTTCTCATCTTTTTATATTTTCTATTATCTAATCTATTGGTTGAGATTAAAAAATAATTACATTACAAAATATTAAAAATAGAAAATAATTAATAGATTACAAAAAATTACATGTCTCTTTCTCTTTCTATTTAAATTCAACAATATGTAATAATTAATAATAAATTAATTATAAGTTTTGAAACATTCATTTATTTTATTAAGCCAACAACTAAACTTTAGTGGTTTAAAATACATCAACTAATTAATATAGAAAGGAAGGTTCCTTCATCTTTCCTCACCAATGCCACTAGGACCTAATTTTATTGTCATAATCTCACATTTAATTATACAATCTTTTATTTAGTGTCTTTTGGCTTCTTCAAACTCTATAAATATTAAGCATTTAAGATTTGTTATGTTTGAGTTTTTTTTATTATTTAACCAACATGCTCTTTAGAAATGTTCTTGTGTTTTTATTGTTTGACTTATTTAAATTTTTAGTATTGTGTGCTTCATTGAGTACTCTTTTATTCATGAGTTAAACGGTGATAAAGATAGTTGGATGATAAGGGTTAGATTTTATAAGATGTAAGAGTCTGTTAATACAAAGAAAAATAGAGAGTTGATTAGTGTGAACATAATTTTTATTGATGAAAATGTTGTGTACACTTAACTATACACATTAATATATATTTTTAATGTTAACAAAAAAATAATTAACTTTCATAAATAATATTAGTTTTATAAGACTACGTCATATTTAAAAATAATAATTCATACTTTTTTTCAGTTTCATCAAGTGCAAAGTAATAAAAAAAGATAATACTAATTTTTTTTAAAGCCGCACGAAGTGCGATTCCATTTCCTATTTATATATAATAAGCAGACATATTTATTTAAGAATAAATCGTGTATGTAAACCCAAAAAAAAATTAATTACTATTCATAATGTGTTTTTAGGTCATTAATACGATAGATAATCAAACCATGCATTATCAATTTATAACAAAAAATCCAAAAAGAAAAATCCTTATAGTTGAAAGTTGAAAGCAAATTATTTGCCCGCTGTTAGGATAGGGGTCAGCTGTTGGCATTTTATGGTTATAATTTAATAAAAGAGTTACGGATCATCAATGAGTCGTTGTAGTATAGTGGTAAGTATTCCCGCCTGTCACCCGGGTGACCCGGGTTCGATCCCCGGCAACGGCGAAAGTTTTTAGTTTGTACTTCTGCTGGGTAGATTTGAAGAATGAAGTAAAACTTCGTAAAACGTTCTAAATAAAAATAATTTCAAGTTATAAATGTTTTTGATATCTCATCTTAAGTAATTTGCACATTGTAAAAATTTATAAATGTTATACATGCCATCTTAAATATTTATATGTTACAAAAATATATATTTGATATTAGAGGTTTAATATGGAATAACATATTTTTTAGAAATTATTTGATAATAATTTGTTTTTTAGAGTTGTTATCATATTTTCAAACTTATAGAATATAAATACATAGTAACTCACTAGTATGTATGCATTATTGTTGCAGTTAAAATATTTATAATTTCCTAAGCATGTTTAAAGTTTTATAGAATTGGCATGCTTCATTAATAATTAATTATTAATTTATGAGTGATGATACATGCACAAACTCTTGTACAAACTGACGTGGCATTAATTCATTGGTTGAATGAAAATATAAAATAATCAAAACAAATCATGTGGGCCAAGTGATATTTAATTCAACCAATCTTATCATGCCACATCAGTTTGTACAAAATAAGTTTGTACAAAAGTTTGTGACTATATCATTACTCTTAATTTATTTACCTCCATATTAGTTACAATAAGGATAATTTAGTTAAAAATAATAAATTTTGAATTAAACTTCTACTAAATTATAACTTCCTTACAGTAATAAAATTAGTTAGTCCTAACGACTATAAAAAAAATACCAAGTAAAATATAAAAGATAATTGGAATTATTCGACAAAGATGCTGTTGCTACTAAGGAAGGTTAAAGAGAAAAAAAAAACAAAGATTAATTACTAATTTTACTGTTATTACAATGAAAAATGAACTTAATACATCGGTTACTGGTTACCACCATTATTACATCAATAACAAATCTTTTTTGGAACTTTAACAAATGAATGGAACTGAAACACTTGACAAATTACAAACAATTAATCAATGAAAGCTTTTAATTCAGAAAATAGCACAATTGTTTTTAATTTTATTTTTTGTGGAATTAAAAATAATGGATGAACTTCTAGCACCGGGGAAGGTCAGCCGGTGGAGGAGGCAACATCGTCGACGGCGTCGGTCCATTTTCAACAATAAAAGTCGTGGCCAGACCCCACGGTAAGTGAACGTCAAAGTGGCAGTGCATGAACCAAACACCTGTTAAGTTCAACAATCAACAGTCGGTCAAAAGGAAAATTGCAAATAAATCCCTATTGTCTACAACATTTTAATTTTCTCCACTACTATTTGATGTTAGTCACGTAGAGATCCCGTCCTGTAATGTAATGTCACCAAAAAAAAAAAAGCCTAACCTGGATTATTTGCGAGGAATCTGATAACGGCCCATCCACCGATAGGAATAGCAATGGTGTTACGCCTCTGTGGGTTGACGAGATTGAAGTTTTTGCTGTCTCTGGAGGCGTTATAGTTTCCGAACCCTTGAGCCAATACGTAGAAGTCGTAGCCGTGAAGGTGCATGGGATGACTCTCCACCGCGACCAACGCTGTGTTTTGCAGGACCATCTCCACCGTCGAATTGAACTTCAACATCTTGACGCTCGTTGTTTTTGGAGGAAACAGCAGTGACATGTCGTTGCTGACGTTAGTGTTTGTGTAGTCAAATTTGACGGGAGGCTGGTTTGGGAAATTGGGCTCGTAAACTCCACCCACGTTGAAGAAATATGCTTGTAGAATTGACAAACTTGTGGGGGCCTGGAATGAATGATTGTTCATGCTGGCAGAGAGTCTTTGCGAGCCCGGGCCTTGACATGTGGCATTTGCTGGGCATTGCTCAAGCCCCAATCCTACGGTCACAAACATACGTTCATCCACTCGACGTGGGCATGGGACCCATTGAGGTCCACCACTTAATCCAGTTATATTACTGTAAAACGTGTAGGCTGTAGGCGTATCATTGTAAGCTGGTAAGGCTGGCATTATAGGATTGGCCGTGCTGGCACCATCGTAGACAACGATGCCTCTCGTGGTGGTGTTATCGAACGCTACTATCGTCGGCGGCGGGGCAGCGTATGCTCTTGCAGCCATGTAATAAGAGCCCACTGGCTGGTCGGCTTTTAGCAGAACGTCAGTGGTTTGGCCGGGAGCTATCACCACCACATCGGTGACGTAGGGATCAGTGTACCCAGCGTCAACGGCGACGACTGTAAATTTGTGGTTGGCTATCTTGAAGAAGAGCTGGTTATTGAGTGCAGCGTTGATAATACGTAGGAGATAGGTCTTCCCTTTCTCAACCTTAAGCTTGTATGTTTCTGATAAGTAAATGAAACAATAACACATAATTAATGAAAAAATAACGTACTAATTAACTTGAGGAAAATTTATATGTATACTTATGACGCTTTTCAATCAATTGGGTTGGTATAATTATGATCCATACGATTTTCCGAGCAGGGATAGAAGTCTCCAGGCCTTCCATTGATGGTGAAAGCATCGGAAATTCTAGGACCTACACCGGTAATTTCCCCTCGGTTGGCAACATCCATGATATCGCCATTCCACCACTCTCCTGTAATTAGATTTATGTGTCAATTACTAATATATCATCAAATAAAATTCCCGTGCTTAATTGGTAGTGAAAATGATTATATTAATAAAATATATACCGAGAACAATGGGAACTTCTTTATCGGGTTTAGGAAATGGATACTTGTGACCAGACTTAGGGCGGATGATCAAAGCACCGTGGACGGTGGCTCGCAGCATTGAGATGTGAGCATGCCACCAAAGGGTTCCTTCTTGATTGATGATTCTAAATTTGTAAGTGTAGCTATTTCCAGGTCTTATTGGACACTGAGTTATCATGTTTGGTCCATCTGCCCAGATGCTTCGAATCTGAAATATTCCATGCCTACATAAACAATTTTCATTGATGATATAATTAATTAGTATGAAGACAAATATGAAGATAGTGATGATACTTTATGCAGATGTTGGTAACACTAATTTCACATGCATTAATTAGACTTTTAGTCATTTAAAAAAAAAAGTTCACAAGTTATTTGCGTTATAGCATATTGTTTTGAAAAAGATTTGAAATTGAAAGCAATATATGACCTAATGCAGCTGTATCAAGACGACATATAGAGATATATTCCAAAAATTAAAAAAAAAAATAAAAGAAAATTTTGATATTAGGTGCCGAATTAGTCAAGGATAATCAATATTTGCAATAAAAACATGTATGACAAAGTCGTCATATGGCTTTGAAAAACAGAGCAGTACATAGTAGCTAAATGCAATTTGTTTTTAGTGTTCGTTTTGAGAGGAGTAGCTAAATGCTGAAGCTTGTCATCTAAGGATTAATTGAATCGATATAATTACCAGTGAATAGTGACGTTATAAGGCGACTCGTTGGAGACATGAACAATCAGAGTGTCACCTTCTCGAACGCGTATCGTCGGACCAGGGAGGCTCCCGTTAACCGCCGTTATCGTTTGCTGTCGGCACAGCCGCCCAATCGTCAAGTTTTTCACCTGAGTCAATCGGAGAACAAAAAATATTCATCAACTTGGGCAACATGCATGGTGACATAATTGTAAAGTAATAATTTCTTTGTTTTGTATATAATATATATGTAGGACTTTAACATGTTGTGTTGACTCTTACGTTGTGCATGCACTCAATGCAGAAATTGCATTACACGCGCACTTTATATATCATAAATATCAAAGATTCTCAAAAGGGTATAAAGCAGATTACCTGGAATGAGTGTTCCACGACTGCTGCTGAGGCGAAGGTAGAAGAAGCTAAAACAACTAAAGCGCATGCTAGCAAAAGCATGGAACGCGCCATGTTAGAAGTCTGAAGAGGATTAATGTTGGCCTAAAGAAAGCTCCAAAAAATATGAGGAATGTAAAGAAAGCTTCTGCAAATGAAGAAATTAGAAGGCAATGTATGTAGGGATCGATTGATGGGAAAAGAGGATAGAAGCTCTCTTTATATAGGAAACGACATAGGGATCTTCTGGGAACGTGCCTTTAAGTTTTCATTGGACAAAATGTTTCTTTTATTTATTTTTTCCTAGGAATCTCAACTGCTACAGCCGTAGATTTTCTCTTGACTTAGTTTACGTGATAGTCTTGTTAATTAAAGGCGAAAATGGTTTCCATAAGGTTAAGCATTGAATGAGGTACCAGAAGCTTTGTTATCACACAGTTCAGGTTTGGTAATCAACGTATTCATAAATTAAACACCAAGTCAAAATAATTTGTTTATTTGAATTTTCTGATTCCGAAAATGACACAGGCAGATGCTTATTAGTATAATTATTTTAACTTCTCCACAAACACAGCTGTGAAAATTGGACTCTGTCTCGGTTTAAAACGTCAACTTTTACAATCTACATTTTCTTTTTTAGAAATTCTTAACTAAATTTTTTTGGTATTTTCTTTTTATTTTGGGAAAAATTATTGTAGTAATGAAAAGAATTCGTTGGTGAGGGGAAAGCATTGATAATTTAATTCTATAGTTTCATTTACTAACTAAGAGTTACCCCAAAATTTCATTCAAATGATGATATTGACATGATATGTATCATTTATCAAGGGATTGATATTGGCGTGTTATGTATCATTTATTTAATTTAAACTTTTTTACATATTGCGCTCTCCCTTTTTCAATTCTAAATTATTTTTTCACGATGCAATTTTTCTAGACCAAAAATCAGATGGGATACAGCTAGTTGCGTTGTACTTCTCAAATTATTGAAAAACATTTTTCTGCTTATTTCCACTTCAAAGATAGTTTAATTGTAAATCCATAGTAATTACTTGTTACTAACTTTAGAATCTTCGAAAATTCAACGACGGAAAGGACATAATCCAATGATGCCAGTTGGGAAATTGCCCAAGTTTGAAATGTTCTTTTGTTATTCAAAAGACATATCAATTGAAAACTTGCTCGTACGCTTAAAAAAAGATAGAAAACGTAGGTAGAATTGGTGCTGACAAGCTACTGACAAATGCATTACAATTGAAGCAGTGCCGTGAAAAATTAACCAACCTCAAACCCTAGTCGGTGCTTGACCAATTACAATTTATATCGAGAAGTCAAATTAACTAATAATACTACTCACAATCAAAGCACTGCCGGTGGGGAAGCTTTTGGCGATTAGTTAAGTTAAACAAAAACGCACGATTTTAATTTCATGAGGCTAAGAAAAACGTTTTGGAGTTGTCTTGTGCATTACGTGTTAGGTAGATTCTGACTAAATAAACTTCCTTTTTTTTCACTTTTTTCTACGTGGATGAAAGTTGGATATATGGATCAATAATGTTCATACTGAGTCAGAAGTTTATTTGCTCTAATTTTTCCAGCAGTCAACTGGTTTCATTTTCGCGTATCATATTAAAACTTGCTTCCTTAAGCTATACAATATACATTGAATACGTTCATGCATGAGTCCATTTCTCTTCGATTATATACCAAGTGTATTAATTTGTCCTTTTATATCTTTTGGGAGCAAACAAAAGCTTTCTTTGATAAGACTATCCAAATATGAAACCGCCATATTGAATGGCTTAGTAAGCTAATACAAGAAAAGGTAAAAATGGGTTATAGGCTATTTATGCTGTGGGGGGCACCGGGCGGATCCTTGTTATTTTAAAATGTTCATATGCTGATGATGTGCTTATTCTAAAAACCTATATGAAGCCAGACAGAGTTGGTAAATCAGTTAAATTAATGGCGGCGTATTTGGATATTACCAAATCAATTTGAATGAGTTAATTTCAAAATTAAGCCCTAGAAAATAGACTACTCGTCCCTTTCGTCATCTAGGCGAGGTACGAATTAACAACCAAGTTTTACCTTTCAAAGAAACCATTCAAGGACATGGTTTTATGACGAGACATTATATTTTCATTAATTTTCTCATTAGTTGGCACTAGATACTTTAATGTTTTTCATCTACTTTCATAGTACTTAGATAATTATTTAATTGACTTTATAAATCTTTACATATGAATTGAAGTTGAAATCCCTTGTCCAATTATTAATATTCTGTCAACATCTCCTTCATGTGTAATCAAAATTTTGTGAATGTTGTGCTTTGTTTTGGGAGAATAACAAGCGTAGAAGTATTGGCTACTTATAAAGTTCAAAATGCCACGCATCATAACTGTTCTTACGCGGTTATTTTGTCTTTTCACTTTGTGGTCAAACTTTGATTAGGTCATACATTGATAAGACTCTAGAGGGACCAATTCAGACTTAGATCTTGTTAATACTTTAATTAGATCTTGTTGGGTATTGAGGTATTATAATTTTTAATTTACCATAGGGAGCTTTTCTTTTCATGTTAATTTTCGTAAACTTTCCTATACGTAATTTAATTACAAAAATTAAATAAAATTATAATTATAAAAAATTATAATTACAAGATGTTAATTTTATACAATTATAATTTTATTTAAAAATTATCATCTTAGATTTTGCGATTTATTTGTTTTATTGAATTTAGATGTATTCTTGTAATTATATATTTATATATTAAAATATTATAGAAGAAGTAGTGTTTTAATTCATTTTGCGTAAGTGTCAAAGTGGTTGATTGATACAAGTTTAAATACAAAGGTGATGTAAAGAACATATTAAAATTTTGTAGTGATTAGATATATATATATGACAAAATAAAGGTGTGCAGAGATAATTTTTCAAAAAAAAAATTATAATTGTAAAATAAAAATTAATATTATGTTGTAAATACAATTTTGAAATACTGATTTTGACAAAATTAGTAAAAATATAATAAATTTTTCATCAAATAAGTATAAAATTAAATCAATTTAATTTTCTAATTACATTAGTTAGTAATTAATAAATACTTTAATACTGTACTTTTTAAATTACAGTTACTTAACCTCAATTCGAAACATCATTTTAATGGGACTAATCAGACTCATGTTGGATATCACTATTCATAGTGTAAAATTCAAAATGTCCCATCCGATAGGACAATTGTCTATTCAACATAAAATAAACTTAACAAATAACGATAATGAAAAAGGTGAACTAAAATGCATATTATTTACATTCCATGACATGATCGTATATTTACAAGTTCTTATGATTGATTAATAACAATGTTGGTGACAATGACTCTATCATCATGTGGTGCTTGCTACCAGGTTAACTTGGTCACATATAATTACTCACTGTACGACGAGCAATTAAACTCTCTAAAATATTAAAGTAAGGGACAAATTAAGTTAAAAAAAAAAGTAGCATGCACACACTTGTACAATATATTTTTTTATATGGTATTAAAATTTATATTTTTCTCTTTTTACTTGTGCTTTATTAAAATAAGAAATTTCCTTATTATAAAATTACCTTTCCCACTAATATTATCTCTTTATTAAAGTTTTATTTGAAGGTTTATAAAACTAATAATGTTAGAGCCACAAATTATTTTTATTTTTATATAAATAGATATGACATAACACTGTCAATTGAATGTAATTAAAAAATTAATAAAATCAATTATATGGGTGATGTAGTGTAGCAGTGGCAGTGCTCTTTCATTTTGTTTTTTCCTTCTTCGCGGCATGCAAACTTGCATAATGGGCCTACGCTTGGACATAGATTACAAAATTTCCCCTGATATTTCGTTTAAGAGTGGAGGTATTGGCACCTCTATATTATTCTTACAACACCCCATTTTTTTATAAAATTATAATTAAAAAAAATTAAAAATTAAACATATATAGATTTTTTTTCAGTAAATTACTTATTTATAATCAATCCTTTTAATATATATATATATATGTTACTTCCTATCTAACTAAAATAAATTATACAAATTTAGAATAATTTATTGTTCTCTTTTGATTTCTTATTGATTAAATATTTTTATATTTAAAATTACTTTAAAATTATAATTTGAAATATGTGTTATTTCAGTCAATGATTAACACTAAAAAATTTATCACCTATATAACTTTTTAATTTGTGTGTAGAGTAATAATAAAATTAAAAATAATTAAAAAAAATAACACAATAATATTTTAAATTTTAGCAATAAAACAAATCAAATGAAAATTAAGAACTTTAAAAAATATACTTAAAAAAAGAGATATTTTAAAAAAAAAAACTAAAAAGAAAATTTTATAAGGAGATAAGAGGGTGCCAATAGTCCAACTCTTCGTTTAATTATCCAAACCGAACTGGACTTCGGCTCATTATGAAATTTGGGTCTAATTCAGTTCAACTTCGGGGATAGCCCATGTTGATGTATTCGCTGTTTGTTTTGTTTCCCGCCAATCAAAGAATGGGGCCAACTTGCTTATTCCTTTTTTATGACAATTCACCAAAACATCGTAATCTCCCAAGCAATTTCCAAAAAGGTGCATTTTCCAGTAGACGGAAATTACACTCCCAACCTCTTATTTTCAATTTTATTGCATACATATTAAACGTTTAAAAATGTAAGCTTATTTATTTACCTACCACAAATTCCTTAACTCTACAAACAAACATAAAATTATATAATTCTTATTTCACGAAATAATTCTTATACTTCTTATTTCTGCTACATGAGACATAATTAATAGGGTTATTACATTTGGGGACGATTGTAACTTTATTTAATATTAATTAAAGTCATTTTTTTTAAATATTACCTTCTTAAATATAAGGTTGTAAAATTTCAAAAAATATATATCAACTTAGTTTTACTCAAAAGACGCTTCTTATTACTAGAATTAGACCCTTAAATTTTTATTTGTCATATATTCATGTTAATAATATAGGGCAAATAATTTTCAACATTTCATCATGAATTCATGATCCATTTTTCCTTGTTTTTAAGGATTACATTACAAAGAAATTATAAAATGTAAATTAATAATTATAATGAGGATACATAAGTAATTTCACGAAAACTACCGAGTAAACTTACTAAACTACAGAGGAATCCCCAAAACAGTTGGCCTTTAAATTTAATCCCCCGTCTTCACATCGCGCACGCTTGCGCTTTAACTGAACTCTCAGTTTCTAACAGACATTTATTTTTTTTCTTGAAAAGAAAAACAATGAAAATGGAACCAGAAACGGAAACTGAAAAATGGAAAGCAACGGTAATCGAAGTTGAGGGCGGCGACGCTGTTGAAGCTGATGCCGATGGTGGCGCTGACCGAGGCCGGAGCGGCGACGATTCTGTAGTGGCTGTCGGCGAGGGAAGTAAAAGAAGCGGCAGAAGCCGAGTGAAGGGGCCTTGGTCGCCGGAACAGGACGCGGTATTGAGCGAGCTTGTAAGCAAGTTCGGGGCGAGGAATTGGAGCTTGATCGCCCGAGGAATTGCTGGTCGCTCCGGCAAGTCTTGCAGGCTCAGGTGGTGTAATCAGCTCGACCCAGCGGTTAAACGCAAGCCATTTACCGGTATATTTTACATTAGAAAACTTATAATAATATTGATCGATATTTCTGATGTCTCAAGTACTGAATTTTTTTCCTTTTTCAAATACAATGTTGAATTGACGGTTAGTCACCAACTATGGTGATTTTAAACTAATGCATGTCAAAATTTGTTGTTTTTGTGTGAAATATTGTTATTTTATTAAACCCGAGGAAGTGTGCAAATTTGTTTTCTAGAATCCAGGCATAAACATGTCGATGAAACATAAGGACCAATGTAGAAAGTAGTAACTGCCTTACAGGTTTTGTAATGTAGAGGCAGATCTAAGTTGTTCTTTTGAATAATTTGATGATATTGAAGTTGGAGTTTGAAGGTAAGGATTTGATAATAGTGAGGACTTTCTTCAAGCTTGAATCCTCTTTGGGTTGGTGGTGGAGTACCTGCTGAAAGGTACTTAACCACACCAAGTTTCTAGTAATTTCGGATCTTGCTCTCTACCTAGAAAAGTACTGTACCAAAAAGGAGTCCACACCCTCATGAATGAACGTTGGGTCTGTTTATAGATAACTAGTGACGTGGAATTAGGGTTTGTCTTGAACCCTAATTCCAAGGCTGCATGTGGGCTTTACAGGTGTCTGCTTAGAAATGGTCATGTTGCCACGCTTTCTGGACATATCTTACCTTTCCTTTTTTTATTCCATCCCCGATTGAGTCAACTCCAGATTATACCATCATACCATGGCCCTTCCACTTATATTTATCTTTCTGGATAGTCTTAGGAAACTCATTCCAGATATTTACACTCCGGAATGAGTCCTTTACCCATTTCAGGGGATTAGTGGTCAGATTCAGGTTCCTTAGAAATTGGGTACCTATAAGTGGACTCGGGCATACCCACAAGCTTAGACAACATTAGGATCATTGAGAAAGTTTCTGTTAATTTTGAAAGATAAAAACAGAGGATTAAAGAATTTTGAGGAAGAACAAAGAAAGATATGCAGGAATGCAAAACTGGAAATTCTTGTTTCTTTTATGCATTAAGCTTACAATATATAATAAAAATTGAAAAACTAAGTGACCGAGAATCAAGCCATGAGCTGATACATGTTGAACAAACTAACAACTTCCTAAAGACTAGGACAAACTTAATTTAATAACAACTGAAACATAAAACAATTATCCAAAACGAGAATAGCTTTGCAGTCCTAAGTGCAGCTAACTAACAGTTTCCCTTGCATCACGGGCCTAGTGTGCAAACCAAGATTGTATATATGTATTTAGATCTCTGTTAAGACCACATATCAGTTATGTCTGGTTCCCAAATTTTGTTACTGATGTCTGATGACAATTAAGACTAGGCAAGGACCCTGTCTGCTGCCATGGACATTGAATGGAATTATCTGCATGTAATGATACGGTTGATTTATCTGCGTTGCAGACAAATTCCACCATGTCATTTCTTGAATTTAATTGATGCTAGTACTTCCTGATGACTAGAATGACCAAACTAGATTTGTTTCAGATGAGGAGGATCAAATTATAGTTGCAGCTCATGCGGTACATGGAAACAAATGGGCTGTAATTTCTAGGCTTTTACCTGGGAGGACAGATAATGCTATAAAGAACCACTGGAACTCTACCCTAAGGCGCCGGGGCGTGGAGCTTCGCAGGACGATGAAGCTTGGATCTGTAAATATGATGGAAGATACGAATGTGGATAAGACCAAAGCGTCATCTGAAGAAACTCTCTCTTGTGGTGATGTCAATTCATTCAAATTCCTGGAGGAAAAAGACACAAGTTCTCTGGAAAATTTGAATAATCATTGTGGAGACAAATCTACAATAGAAGTTCCGTCTAGCCAAGAAACAGAAGAACCGCCTACTCTTTTTCGTCCACTGGCACGTGTCAGTGCTTTTAGTGTATATAATACATTGGATGATCCAGAGACTGCTTCAATACATCCAAGGCAAACTCCATCACAAGGACCATTAGTTCAAGCAACCATGCCAGATGCTGGGACCTGCAAATTGCTTGAAGGAGTTTATGGTGAGCGCATGGTGCCCCACTGGTGCGGCTATGGCTGCTGTGGTACCCAACATGGTGGTAATTGTCAAAGCTCTCTGTTGGGGCCTGAATTTTTTGATTTTTCAGGGCCCCCAGCCTTTCCAAGTTATGAATTGGCTGCGATAGCTACAGATATAAGTAATGTTGCTTGGCTGAAAAGTGGGTTGGAGAATAGCAGTGTCACAGTGATGGGTGATGAGGCTGGTAGGATTAAAAACTAATGAGTCTCAAGTGCAAACCAGTGATGCATTGGGCAGATCATTATCTAGTGGGCTTCCATTGTCAATGAGTAGTACATCTGGTAAAATAGTATGTAATGGATCTCGTGTGAATGGGGTGTTTTGAAGAGAATATAATGAAATGAATATTTCTAATTTGAAGAGTGTACCAATGTGTATTGGTAGGTAGCAGTTTGTTCTTCCAGCTTAAGAAGAGGCCAAAGGATTGAAGACAAAAATTGTCACTCTATCTTCAACCGGAGTTGCAGGAAGGCGGAAGTATAACTGAGAAAAAAATTCATTTTTTTCGGATTACTAATACTCGAGGATAGGTGCTGTGTGATCAAGAATCAAACATACCCATCAGAGACTTTTGCATTGCTATTAAGATGCCAAGGATAAAGGAAGAATGTGAAGGTCTGCATTAGAGACTTTTCAAATGCCTTAAATTTTGTCTGTAGACTAGATGATGTTGATGTGAGAACCTTTAATAAAAATGATTGCAGGTATCTTATATTTCGTGAATGGATTCAGTTCTAGGTCGTCTTTGTTTTTTCATGGCTCTTCACTGCATATACATTTGCCTGCAGGTCAGCTTGTTCCTACATAATCGCTTGCATATTTCCTGAGTTTATTCTTTAGGTGTTGGAATTTGTACGTCTAATATTACAATGATTACGTTGCCTCAGAAATTAGTCTGTAATTATCTTGCAGTGATGTAGATCTCTTTTACCTTTGGACGAGTGTATGCTGCTTTAAAATTTGGGCAAGTAAAAAGACTACGAAAAAAACGCCAGGTAGGAATCTTTTCCAGATTGCATCAACAGAAAGCTGATTTGGTGGAGCTGAAGTAGGCAATTTTAAGAATAGTTAGTTATTTATTTTACTTGTTGCTTGTCAATTCTAATAACGAAATACGGAAAAATCTGCATACGTATCCCACGTTCGGGTCATTTTGAGAGGCTGTGAATGGAATTTGATTTGAAGTGGAATGGAAGACTCTCTGGGGTCATTAATATCATAAGTGCTTCGGTTAGTGAAGGGGACGTGGATACTTTTTCAATGATACGATGTCCTCACCATTTACATGCTTACTTAAAAGTGTATTTTGATTCTTTCTTTTCTGTATATGGATAGTGCAAGGAAATTGATGCAAGAAAAAGGAGGTGTTCACTAACCCTCTTTGTTCAGGTATGAAAATGACGAGTTTTAGGTGCAGGTTGGAAGAGCCAGCATCTATTGTTGCTAGTGCTTTTTCATACCTTGAAGTCTATTAAGTGAAGTCTTGAAAGAAAAAAAAAATGAAGTGCTTAGAATCTACTTTGTAATATCTTAATGACAGTAAAGTCTTTTAACTCATGATATAATCATGGAGGCAATGAGTTCGTGGACAACTTACTTCTTTATGAATATTTATTTGCAAATATAAAGTGGACTTTACTTGAATTTAGTGAATAACTATGTGCCCCATTGTACTAAGAGGCAATCTTTGTAAGTTGAGTTGATTGGAATGCAATCTAAATCAACAAATAAGTAGATCTACACGCTATTTATTATTTTAACTATCTCTATCTGCAAGTCAGGCTGAAACTCGGAATTGTAAAGTATCATTTGGTAAACAAAACACAACAACTGGACCCAGATGAGTTGAAAGGATTATCATTATATGTCCTTCTAGTATGAATCTAACTGTAAGAAGATGGTTCAGTTTGGATCAAATTGCAAATGGTTTTTTTTTTTTAATTTTAATTTTAATTTTCTGTTACTTTGAATAAAAATTATAAATAGGCATTTGTAGTTTGAATCAAACTACAAACGGGCAACCGAAAGCAAAAGAACCAAGGGAATAAGGAATATTACATGTGAATTCAAGAAAGAAAAGAAAAAGGATACAACTGCTGTGCACCTGCTGCTTATCCCATTGCTGGCTGGCTGGCTATTCACTAGCCCCACCCCACCACCCAAAGTGCACGGAAAATTACTTGCTCCTCTTTCAGAAAAATTGGGACAGTTCCACCTTGACGTGCGGAGCTGATTCATTATGAATTTTCTATCCCATTTTGGGGGTTGTTGGTTACCAATCATTTTTATTATTAATGGAATTGGTAGTTTGGTTAGAAATTTGGTTACATGTATTAGCTACACTACATACACGTAAATGAAATTGGAGTAGTATAATTTAACTCTAGAATATATACGTATAAATGTTTCAATTCAGAATTTTAAAATGTGAAAAAATTAAAAAAAACACAAATTATCTGATTTAAACTTTTAAAACTCTATAATTTTAAAAATTTTCTGAACTTTTTCCATACTTTAAGATTTTAAACTGAAAATTTTTTAAAAACGTACTATTTAAAAATTTTTCTACACTTTAAAATTTTTGATTAAAAAAAACTACGCTACATATATATTGAATGATAAAAGGTGATAAATTAAATAATGTAATTTGAGAGACTCACGGTCTCAGCTACAATCGCGTCACAAACCTTGATCTCGATGCGGTCCACCCTCCGTCAAAACTGTTTTTACGACAACAGTTCATGGTTTTGGGGGGGGGGGGGGGCTTTTTNNNNGGGGGGGGGGGGGGGGACTTTATCACATGATTCGCGTGAGTGCATGTGTCTTCACGTCCTGTTTCCGATCCACCAATGGCATAGCTTTATTTCGGATACAATCATCCATTTGTTCAATTTTATTCGATTTCCATTTTTTTTTAATTTTTTAATTCAAGAATCTTTAAGAAGTTAGTTTGTTCACGAAGTTATTCAATAATAAAATAGAATAAACATTTCCTTAATACATACGTGATGTACTGATGACTCTCCAATATTTTTACATACTAAATTCCACAAAAAGGGACAATATATTATAATGATACAGCGTAGAAGTGTAATTAAATATGGATCTTTGAAGGATAAAATAATTATTAAATTTATTCTTTAAATAAAATTATATTACCGTATTTTCTACGCATAGAAGAAAACAAAGAGAAAAGAAGAAAAAACGACAAAACGAAATGGATCGTCCGACATGCAATAATTTTAATGTTAGAAATTTCCTTGATACCCATGGAGAGGTCTGTCTTTCAATCTGGACCGTCCGATCTCACTAAAGATTCACAATTAACTCCCCATCCAACGTACAGAATCTTGCCAAAGACAAAGATCCCGAAGTCTTTATATTCAGAAAATTAAATTGAAGTCTCCTCCCAATTTCTGTGTTACCACCCACCACGCTGCTGGGTTCCAGTCCAAGTTTCTTAACAAAAGCTAAAGCTTCGGTATTTACTGCTAAAGTTTCGAACTTTATTGCATTAATGGAGTTGAAACATTACCTTATCCAATACCCACTTCTATAAATCCTCCTTCACATTTTATGCTACCATTATTCTTATTGATCATTTTGTTTTTTCAAAAAATCATAGCTTCTTTTTTTTTTCCCTAAATTTTAGACAATGGATATAGAACAGGGCAGCCATCATCATCGCCGGTCTGTGGCCGGAAGTGAAGTCAGCGTGTGCTTCTCCGACGCCGAGGATGGTGGCTCGTGTTACTCTCAGTTTTACTCAACAACTGGTGGGTCGTATGATGAGTACAGTTTTGCTTGTGTTTCTGATGATCAAGAAATGAGCGGGGGCGGTGGTGATTCGAGGAGAGTGTCATCGGTTTCTTCATCGTCGTCCTCTGATTGTTCTGTGGAGATTGAGAGTGCAGTTCATGAAATTGAAATAAAAGTCCATTTGGCTACTGCTGCTGCTGCTGCTGCTGCTACTACTACTACTACTACTAATAATAATAATAGAGTGGAGGGTGAAAGAGATTGTAGGATTTGTAGGATTTGCCATCTAGGTCTTGAGAGTAATAGCCATGAATCTGGGGTTCCTATTCAGTTGGGGTGCTCTTGCAAAGATGATTTGGCTGCTGCTCATAAACAGTGTGCTGAGGCCTGGTTCAAGATTAGAGGAAACAAGTAAGTTCAGAAATTAAAAAAAAAAAAAAACCAAGCTCTTGTTTTTTGTATAGCATTTTGCTAGTTTGATTGCAATTCTTTTTTTTTTCTTTCAATCCCATTTAGCTTATGATTTTGGACTTGTAACTACAGTTTAATTAGTTTGAGATATGTAAAGTTTAACGTGTGAGGTAAAGAGGGCTAAAGAATTTTGATCAATAATTTCTTAAAAAAGAAAGGGAAAGAAGATGACATTGATGAAAGAATAAGTAAAGCAAAAGAGTAAAGCATTAGGAGGTTCTCATATAATGTTTTACAACTCCATCACCGACAATTCATTTGCTGTTCTATGCTTTTTTATTTATTTATTTTTTCTTTGAGGTTTAGGAACTAGGAATCTCTTCATTTTTCATTCTGGTTTGCTTTTTTCTTTTTTCTTTTTTTTTTTGTGAAAGTGGAGTCTGGACCCTTTAATTGATGATTTTTTGGTGGGCGATTACTGCTTTCCGGTGTCCACCTATTCTTTTTTTAATTTTGCTGATGCAAATTCCTCATTTACATGTTTGTTGACAATTGACTTCTTGTAAATGGCTAAGGTAAAGTGTGGGGTATCCTAAGATATTGATTTGATGAGCTAATTCTTTTTCCTTTTTTAATTCTATCTCGGATTCCCTGAATTTTGGCTGATTTGTGGATTAATTATTTAGTCTTATGCTGAAAATTCAATGTCAGTAAGTCACATTACCATGCTATTTCTTTTCATTGGTTGAATGTTTTCAAAATAATTCTTTGTATCATAGCTTAGCTATTAATTATCACAGCTTAGTTATTAATTATCACTTAAAATAATACTGAAGAAATGCCTGTCATTTAATCTGATCTTGATCTAAGTTGAACCCAATTGCAGTTATTTAGGGTTGCTTAGTGTAGTAAAGCTCCCAATTGTTCCACTCAAGAATTTACATTTGTGTTCGAACTGCATACTTTATCTTGTAGCAAGCCTCTTTCTTGGAGGTTTTGTTTAACTACCTATAGATGAAAAAAGGAACTTAAGTGAAGTTTGGCTACGGATACTATGAGATGCAAGCTATTTGTGTATGTAAGAAAAAGAAATCTGATGGGGAAGAGTCATTATTCCTTTAGTGATAAGGTCATTTGTAGTGTTTATCTTTTCCACACTGGAAAAGCTGGCACCTCTGATGCATCATGCAAATTCTGATATTGTGTTTCCTCTTCTCACTCTTTTCTGTTTGCATGTGCTTTGTTTTTACTTTATTGTCACACGTCAATTGTTTTAAGGGCTGCATTAGGATGAGCCTTTATGCAATATTAATAAAAACATATGTATAGAACAGACAAGTCTGGTTTTCAATTACTGACTTCATGGTTCATTATTAGTCAGTAGCTAAATCTCAGACTTGCTCCTTTACTACCCTTTTGAATGCAGAAATTAGCCTCTCTTCTTCATGTTCTAATTGTTATGCTTTAGATTGATTTCATCTGCTAAATTCTTACAGGACCTGTGAGATTTGTAATTCTATCGCACGCAATGTTGCTGGAGCAACTGAGATTGAGACTGCCGAGCTCTCAAATGAAGTGAACAATGCCAATGCAACATCTTCAATCTCAGCTGCAATAGGCCATGGAGAGACTCGAAGCATCTGGCACGGCCACCGCTTCCTTAACTTTCTGCTTGCTTGCATGGTGTTTGCATTTGTCATATCATGGCTCTTTCACTTTAACATGCCCTCATCGTAGGATATTGCAGAGAAAATAGAGCAGGATAAACGAATGGAAATCATAAAAATAAAAATAAAAACAGAAATCCCATAATTGAGCCTGATCACATGGTTTCGATGGCAATGAGTAATGGGATAGTTTAGAGCTTCCACAGAATTTTCTATACCTCTTCATCTTTCCTCTTCTGTTTCATACGCATTGAGACTCTGTCATATCTACGCACATTCCTCAAAATTACCAAGCTTTGTTGGGCTGCTGTATGGAGCATTAACAATGTTTAAACCTTTTTTTGACTTGAATGTTATTTGTCTACATAATTGTTGTCGCTCATTGAACCTGCATGACGGTTTCTTTTTTCAGTTCAAGGCTTCTTTTCTTTTCTTTTCTTTTTTTTTTTGGTTGGGGGGTTTGCTCGATGTGTTTTAAGAAATTTAAGTTGTAAATCAATTCGTGTTGAGATTGCTTACGTTGAGAATCACTATTGTGAAGTGTATATTATTGGCATTCTTCTGAAATTGCAGTGGAAATCACTTTGAGCTTGCCAACAGTTTCAATGTTTCGGTTTTCATTTATCAACAATGAGATGGGTCAGAGCTCGAGTAGGGGACTTGTATTGAACATCTAAAAATTTTGTTCAAGTTAATTTCCATCCAAATTCCAGATAAAACTTCAAAGATTATTTCCTGTTACTGGTTGCAGCCGCAGGCATGAACATGTGAGTGAGACTCAATCTGCAGACTCTAAACATTAAGCAGATAATGACATTAAGAAACCGCTCAAGTATTAATTATCATAAATGAAACAATTATAAAAGAATCCCGCCACATTTTGAAATCTTGAAATCGAAAAGGAAATGAAATAAGAATTACCAAATAAATACAGGAGCCTGGATAGAACTATAGGTGAAAAAGATGAAACAAAAGAGAAACCTATACAATTTAATTTTTGTTCTTTTTAGCTTCCAAGTTTGTGCCATCTTTGAGTGTTTCTCGGGCATCATTCTCCATCCCAAGGCTAAAGAGGCAAGCTGCTTGAAGATATAAAGCAGTAGGCCAATCAGGAGACACCACCTGAGCTTGCATGGCATCGCCAAGAGCTTCTTGTGGCATGTCATTCATCAAGTAGGACAAGCAGCGCCTAGCATACACCGTTGGTGAAACCATGGTTCCCCCGTCAATGAACTAGAGAAGACAGAAGAAAAGTTAGGCGTCTCATGCAAATCTATTTTCACATTCAACATAAATCAACTACTGATAAGCATGCACCAAACAGTCCAAGGTTCCAATTCTTAATTGAAAACTTATGTTTAATTTATTTCTGTAAGTCCCTTATATTAAGAAATGTCTCGGTTCTGTATTATTCTTATCAATCTGAAAAAGTTCTTTTGATAGTTTATCACTTTGCATTTGCAATAATGTGTGAGAAGAATGCCAGGCACAAATAGAAATAGCATCCCAAAATAAAATCCAAAATGAAAATACTCACTTGTGTGTAGCAATCAATGGCAGTTGAAAAGTCCTTGGCTCGAAATGCTGTATCTCCATGCTTCTTAGAATTCAAGGTCTCCTGCATCTGACTGGTCCACATTTGGAAAGAAAGCTGCAGAAAGCCACAATAACTTAGTGTGCTCAAGTGGTTAAATAAAATTGAAAGACAATCTACTTAGTGTTGTTCTATTAAAACACATATTGTAAAGCATCAAAATGATCCCCCCTTTGTTGGAGATAGTTCAGAAGAATCCATGCCCAACATCAATTAGACCATTGTACTTGGGGCTTAAGCTTCACAATAGGAATTTCACCAAATAGTAATACAGATCAAATCTCAATCACATTTACATTGTCAAAGCAGGATTAGAAAACCACATTTTTCACACTAAACAGACAGAATACCAAGTGTAGGATAAGAACTAGCAAACCTCATTGGCAATGCCCTCATCATCCTTGTATCCCATACCCTCCAATATTTCATGTATAGCAGTAAGGTCCAATCTTGAGGAAGCTTCACCAAGAGGTGTCAACGACAGTGGTTTTGTTGAAGGTGCAGTTTCATGCTGGATACCCAACAAAACATATGATGGAACCTGCTAAAAATTTTAATGAGATGTTAAGTTTTCTCAACTAATTTCTTCAGTAAAAAATCAGATGAGCCTTTAAAAATGTGTGCCGTTCTACACAAGCGAAAAAAAAATGAAGAACATTTGGCAGTTAGACATTGCATTACATGTAAAATTCCTTTATCTGGTTTTGACATCGTGTTACTGCAAGTAAAGAAATATCATACTTACCAAATAATTCCGTTGTCACTTTATAAGCATATAATCAACATTAGTGATCCATTACTACTTAAAAAAAGTACGGTACGGTCAACAGTGTTGAAGGAACATTAAGACAGGGAAATCGTTACTTTTCATACATGGAAACAAGTAAACTTTCAATCAAATACTTCATATACCTCTGCTTCTTTCTGAAGTGACATGAGAGATATGACAAGGGACTTAGCATTTGGCCTCTCACGAGCTTCAGACTGCAGACAACGAGAAGCTAACCGCACTAACTCGGTTCCCTCATCATTTGAGAAATGGCCTTCCAGAGCAGAGTCCATCAACAATAAGAAATTCTTGCTACGAATCAAATCAAGTGCCTGCAAACACGACATATAGAGACTTAACTCACTGAAAATTGTTCACCTTTCTAATTGAAATAGGTATTATTATTATAAAAGACGAATCAATTACATGGCTTGGGGGAATATGTTTGCCACTCAGAAGATCTAGCAACATGGTGCCAAAGCTGTACACTACACTTTCTGGGGTCACTCTACCTGCCAGTAGATGATGACACTAACACCGTTAGTTTTAGCTTAAACTGAGAATGAATGCACAACTGATTATTTACAGAGGATCTATGCAACCTACATTATGTTAGAAACAGGTTTAACATGCATTTTGAATTTAGACATTTTTCAAGGACATACCAAAATCATTTTGTAACCGATAGCAAGTCTTAAACTGAGAACAAATGACATACCTGTTCTCATGTACTCGGGTGGGGTGAAAGCCAAGTTAGTGCTGTAACTTTTACCGTCTCTACTATTTTTCATAAGGCCAAAGGAAGAAAGCCTGGGATTGCCATCCTGTCAACCACAAATCCACAGCTATTACCAAGATATCAAAATAGTTCAAGGAATAACCAAAAGAAGCACCAGAAACTACTTACCTTATCAAATAAGATTCTATAGGCATTGAGATCATGGTACAATGCTCTCCCTTTGATGCTGCAATATTCTAGAGCTTGTGCCAAATGGAGTGCCACCCTCAGCCTCATTGCCCATTTCATGGGCTGGGTCTCCCCTGTTTCAATTTTTTTTTTTTTTTAATTTTCATAAACAAGAGCTAGTTTATAGAAGCCGTCAATGCCAATGATTTTGTATAACAAAAGTCCCCAATACACAGTTCCAAGAAAAATATGCCTCAGAGACCGTGACGAGTACCCATAGAATGAAATAATAAATTAGTCATTTGGGTCAATTTATCATAATTTTAATATTAGCATTGATAAATAATTTTGCTTGCTTATAACTACCCAAGCACGTGTAATATTAATATTCTATTTGGAAAAAAAAAATCGAGATCAACCTTAAACGCATGGCAAATGCATAAATATAACGCATGCTCTAAATATAATGTAACAAATTAATCAAAATATCATAACCCCGCTAACTCACAATGAAAGAGATGTTTTGCAAGAGTTTCATTCGGCATGAACTCGGCGACTAGCAATCTCTCATCGGCTTCATAGCAACAACCAATCAGATTCGCCAGTCTCTCACTCCTTAAATTCCCCACTGCCTTTGCCTCCTCCTAAAAAAAACCCCATTTTTCATTTTTTTTTTAAAAAAAAATCTTAAGCCAGCTTTTAAAATTATGCTGTTCGGAAAAAAAGAAAGAAAGAAAAGGAAAATGAACATTTAAACAAAACGTTGATGAATTAACGGACGAGGAATTGGCGAGAATCGGGCCAGTTGAATTTGCTGAACCGTTTAACGGCGACCCAACGGTCATTATCGAGTTTCCCTTTGTAAACAATGTTGGGAGATTTTTCACCGTGTTCCGATACTATGTTGTCGGGGGAGAAATCACACGTGGCAGTTCTCAGTTGCTGTAAGCTGAACTCAGTGAAACTCGGAACTGTTTGCCGGTCGTTTTTGCCCCCACTGTCTGCACCACAAAATTACAAAAAAAAACTCGACCTTTTACTCTAAACTACAAAAATGCCATCAGACACAGAGAGAGAGAGAGAGAAAGAGAGAGAAAGAGAGAGAAAGAGAGAGAAAGAAGGTTTAAAGTTTCACCGAGATCGGAGGATTCAAGGACGGAAGACTTGAGATGGCAGTGGAACCAACAAATGGAAAACTTGGAACAACGGCCCCCCATTTGATTAAAAATTAGACGGTGGACAAACGATCAGAAGCTTTTCAAATGATCAGACGGTATGGCATTGCTTCCGTGCAACTACAACTCTGAAAACCGAAAACACTCTCTAGAACTAAACGCCTCTCCCCGCCTCTCTCTGCTCTCGGTCAAATAAGTTTCAAAAACCTGTCACAGGGAGAGATATTTTCATACGTGTCCTTTCTAAGCCCGTTTTGTAAATGTGAAATTCTGAAGATAAAATTTGTGAGAATTTAATGTAATTTTTTTTATCTGTGTTTTCCATGTGTCAATGCCACGCTTTATGTGTGCGCTTCGGAAAGTGCCTTTTGGGGCTTCAAGCTTTCTGCAATCGCATCATTCCCTTTATTTTATGTCATGACTAATCATGATTATTTTTGCCCCACCAATAAAGTATTAATTTTTAATTTAAATTATGATACATTAATATCACTTTTTTAAAATATCTCGTAATTAAGATAAAAAAATATATATATTTTACCCCTTTTCCCCCGATAAATTGTTGGTGCTTTTGAGGGTGTTTTTGGGTTTTTGGGGCAAAGTTTGCGGATAAACATGGTATGGGATTGAACCAAATCAACGGTCGTATTCCGTGGGGTTGGAGTCAAAATAAACGATGTCGTAGAAACTAAATATCAAATGAAATGATGCAATTTGATTTGATTTGATTAGGTCGTGTTTCAACTTCAATTAAAGAATGGTTTAATGAATGAAAACTCTTAGCTTAGGGATTAAGACTGTTTACGTGTAAAGTCGTTTTCAAGTTATCCGGTTCTAGTAACGCCCCAGAAAAAAAAAAGACTTGAGATTCAATGTCTTAGCCGCGTTTTAATATTCAATTTGAGACCCAGTCCTTTTTAGCCTGAAGGGTCTAATTTAGCATACACTTGGATAGCATGTAGCTAAATCTTGATAAGTAAACAAAATCATTTGATTTCTTGGACCATTCAAACTACGGGAGCAAAATATGACGAGATAAAAATTAGTAATCAAATTCAAAATATGAGAAAGTAAATACACGTGGTGATTCGTGATTAGGATTTTAATATTATTCAACTTAGATAAAGGAGTCGTATATCTATTCAGCTTAATTTGTAACATATCAGGTTGGAAAATTTTGATGGGCTTCATGCATTGCATGCAGCAACGAATGTGACAGCTGATAATATAAGGTTATCACACTAAGTCAGAAAATAAATGTGACAGCTGATAATATAAGAAACGAATGTGTTGTGAGGTTGGCCAGTTGTCGAGCTTATAATGGAAAGGGGAAACCATACCTATCTCTTTGTCTCACCAACCTCACATTTTTAAGTGACCACACCAAAATGGGAAGAGAAGAGTTGCCTTCTGTTTTTCAGAAAAAAGGTACAAAATCTCTCTCTCTCTCTCTCTAGAATAATATAATAATTAGGGGAAATCATGATCAATTAATATAATATGAATTAGTAGGTTTAGATTTATTTAAAAAGAAAATTTTTAACCTACTCCCAAATAAATTAATATTTTGTACCGCGTCCCTAACAAATTTAACTTGTTGCACCGCGCTCCCAATTTTATTATTTTCTCAATTAAGTTTAACGGTGAAAGGGTAAAATTATAAGTTCATCTTTTAAATTAATTTTAATGGGAATTCTCTTTATTGCAATTGAAATAAAAATCTTTAAAAAATTAAAATAAAAATCTTTTAAAAATTAAAGGAAAAATAATAGTGGTGACAATCTACATGTAACAAGAAAAAAATTTTATTGCAATTGAAAAAAAAAAGCCTTAAAAAATTAAATGAGCTAAAAATTTTATTTTTTTTTCATATAGAGGGGTATTTTTGTCATTCAATCAAAAGTTAGACAGAGCCGTTAGAAATAACTGAAAAATTAACGAAATTGGGGGCGCGGTGCAACACGTCAATTTTTTTTTGTGCGCGGTGTAAAATGTCAATTTATTTTATGATAGATTAAAATTTTTCCTATTTAAAACAATAATAAGAGGTTTGAGGTTTGAACCTCGCTCACATTGAGTGAGAAAAAAATTTGAGTTATTATTAAACTATGACTTATACAGAATTTATTAGATTAATTATATCGTATTGTTTTCAGTTGTCGTCCGATTTGACCTCCTAATGCAGACAATTTGAAGTGATGAATGGTTTTGTCTCTTAAGAATAGCTTAACTGATTTAAACAACAAGAGGTAAAGGGTATTGAATCACAAATACTAGATATAGACATCAAAGACAAAATATTCTGGTATTAAAGAAAGACAAAAAAATCTGACAGTTGGTATAATAATGAGTAACACCCATTTAGGGATCAAAGAGGACCCGCAATACAGAAGAAAGGAAGAGCGTTGCAGAGGCAGAAAGCGGTCGTTACATAGGCATATCAGCAATGATGATATCGCATTCTGCATTGCACCTCTTTACTAAACATCAGACATATATGAAAAGAACTCGCCATTTTGACTAATTTTAACAGCTTAAATCGCGCCAGCAAGCATATCAGCAATGATGATATCGCATTCTGCATTGCACCTCTTTACTAAACATCAGACATATATAAAAAGAACTCGCCATTTTGACTAATTTTAACAGCTTAAATCGCGCCAGCACCGTTTTAGCTTTTTTGTTTTGGGTCTAACAGCAGGTGGGGGGTGGGGCACTGCACAATTATCATGAGATTTGCATATACGTGGGTCGCGGGTCCTTGCCTTGCTTTGCCTCTTCGGCTGTCAATTGTCAACAGATGCACACAACTTTGATAGGGAGAGAGAGCCCCCACATGCGCAAAGCAAATTTAGCTGCTGTACACGCACACAGCCCATCTCTTTGAAATATCACACGAGACAATAATTAAAAGATACACAAAATATCGGCAAAATAACATGAGCAAAGCAAATTTAGCTGCTGTACACGCACACAGCCCATCTCTTTCAAATATCACACGAGACAATAATTAAAAGATACACAAAATATCGGCAAAATTTGCCCCATTTTTTTCGATGATGATGATGCTGCAAGATTATTGCTTTCCAATTGATGTCAAGTAAGATATTTGTGCAACAGAAGAGGCAGTGGATTGTAGAGGAGTAATCATCACGCAGTTGATGTTGCTTAGGTTACAGTACTGTGGGCTGCCAAATTGCCAAGTAGCATTTTTCGATTAATCTACAACTTCAATATTGTTCACCAGCACTATTGTAATTTCCATTTTCAATTCAAAAGGGTTATGCTGTAAGTTACTTATTTCGGTAACAAGGATTTGGGGGATTAATATCACTACTCATCGGCACTCATGCCCAGCCACTAGGGTTAGGGCTTTTTATTAAGATTGAAACTAAACCATTAACATTGCATTTATGAGGTCAAATACAAAACTTTCGCTTCTCAATTAATATTAGCAAAAGATGTAGTTGGTGCTGCGTGAGCTGCACATTATACAAAATTTGACAACTTTATATGCGGAGCATCACTCACGGCAGAAACGGTTTCCAACAAATTGGACCATCTTTGTCATGTGGGCTGACACCACTATCCTGAAAAGTAATGCCCCGGATCAAAAAAACAAAAAAAAAGTTGTCTGCTTTTTTGAATAATGGATGATTGCTTTTGCTTCTTCCTTTCGCATGTAAACATTTGTAATTTAGTACGCGATGGTTATGTGATCTGCACAAAAGATTACGAAACTAAAGGCATGTGATGTGAGGCGCTGCTGCTTCCGTAATTTGAGACATTTCGTGCCTCATAATGGAGATTTTTTTACGTGTAAAAACAAAGTGCAGAGACAACAAGGCGTGGGATATTAGTATTACAACACCTGGGCCAAAGGCACATGCAACAGCAACAGCAACAGCTAAAGAAGAAACATCACGTGCCCCCCCATACTGATTGATGATCGATATCAACTGTTTGCCAAGAGACTTACAAAAATCGGCTGCGAAATACTTTTGCTTTTGGATGACACTTTTGTTGATCATATAAATTAGTAAAGAACACTATCCAAGAATGATAATGGCAGCAATACAACTATGATTCCATGATAAGATTACACATGCTTATGCTGATGATGGACAATCTTCTTAACCGAGACAGAGAAGCATGACAGCAAAATATACAGGGATAATAATGCAACTCCATTTTCTCTAGAATACAAATCAAATTTGTACCAGTGTTGGGGATAGGGGACTCGAGCAACTAATCCCTTTAATCCATGGTAACAAGAATTCAATTAGTGGTCTTTACAGCAAGACCTCGTTACAGACGCAGCAGCTTTCTATCATCTAAGCACCGTTCATTGCATTATCAGCATGGACATTTCCATCTTCCTGAACCTTGCCATTGACTTGTGTTCTCTGCCTCTGGGAATAATAAACATGTAAAAGTGTAAGTTTTAGATCAATTTTATGCGTGTTGAAAAAGAGATTTTGGTGAACAAATAGATTCCTAAATTTTATACCCAATCTGCAGGGTCTACAGAGTTCCCGTTCAAGAGCTTGTGATTCTCTTCTTTGGTCCTAGCCTCCTTGTCTTTGCTGCTTACTGGCAACAACAGAGGTAAATTTCCGCTGGTTCGATCAGGCAGTTCTGCAATGTCAAAAAGTCAGTACTATATAGCTCAGGGTTCCAACCCCAAAGAAGAAAAAATGAACAAATATAAAATATTTGTGTATAGTAAAATGAAGAAAAAAATGCTAACCTGGCAACTTTTTGTCAATAAAGAACACCACTAGATTAACAGTATACCTGCAAAGATTCATAGTGAAAACATAAATAAAAAAAAATACTGCACAGAAATAATAAAAACCAAACATTGAATGAACAAATAAGTTTTCCCACCAAGCAACAACAACGTCAACTGTGTAATGTTTGCGAGATGCTATAATCAAGAGGCTCTGGATAACCGCAAGCAACCAACCACACTGCTTTATAAATCTGCAAGTTTGCATAAAGATGGGCAAGAGGAAAAGAATCAACTCTACATATCCAATAAGATGCAAAAATGTCATGCAGCATTATACAGTTAAATAGCATCTGAGTACAGCAAGTCCAGCCCAAAAAATATGCCCATTGTTCCTTGGAAACTAACACACTAAAAAATCTTCTTTTAAAGAATGAGAAAGAGAGGAAGCGGGCTATAAAAGGATTGGTGAATGAGCAAAACCATGCAACTTTACCTTCGTGTGCCATATTTCTGATAAGTGCGCACAAAGACTAAAGTAAAGATCATGTGTGATGAAAATATCAAATCACCACATCCGTATAATACACCCCGTGGAACTGCATATTTGACAAACCAAATGAGTACAAAAGCTATGTAAAGGCAATGAACAAAAGTATTAGAATCAAACATAAGCACATACAGTTAATGAAGAGGACTTCAACTGCACTGTGTGGACGTGGCAATGTAGCAAGCTTAGAGCCCTGCGAACACAAAAAAGCATAGCTTAATGTCATTAATTTTAGACAAATAAAAAAAAAGGTTGAATTTTCAAATTGAATCCCAACCCTGACCAAAGAAGAAAAAACCGTTTACAAAGTACATAAGACATCAAACTAAATCTATTGCACTACATAAAGTGCTTGACAAAAATGATAGACAAGCATCAAAGACTTTACCTCACGACAATGATAGTTTGGACCGGGAAGCTGGGTTGAATAGAATGTGAGAATCCGGAGCATTTGAGAAAACTGCAATAAACAAGAACGAATTAAATATCAAAAAACAGATACAGAGCTGCTTCCAAAGAAAATTAAAAAAGAAATGATTGACACTGAGTTCATAAATTATGACAACTAGCCTCTATATCAAAATTCATAAAAGAGTTGGATAAGGTTCAATATTGGAATTGCTTGTAACTAGATAGGTCATAAAATTTAAGCAGATATACAAGATAGCCACCTTAGTAGACATCAATAACTGAAACCTTACAAAATACTCATGAGATCCAAATTGATTACGCAAGGCTTGGACATTAACCAGCAATTTGTTTTTTATGGCCTTATTGATGTAGGGTAGCAATATTAAAATCCTAAATACCATAAATCAGTTTACAATATTATAGTTGTGGCGTAATCATCTTCCTTGATACCTCTGCCGTCAGAAAAACATGCAGAACATTGTGAATGCAACGAGAATACAATGAAACTATCAGAAATCATTCAACTGCTCACAAACAATGGAGAAGTTTAAAATCTAGTTAAGTTGGGGGAATTGAGAGGGAAAAAACTTGAAAAAAAAAGTAATACCTTAAACAACGCCTATGTTAAATGTATCTATAATCAACTGTTCCAAAAAAATGAAGTCATCTGCACTTACAACTAAAAATGATAGAACCCTGCACCATACTAGGACAGTGTAGATCTTTTTGCTCTTCAAGATAAAAGGATGGAAAGTCCACTGCAAAAAGGAAGATGCCAGATATTAGACCGCAGTAAACTCTTGAAGGAGATTTTGTACTAATGCAATCATGCACAAATCAAACATTAAGAAGATTAAACATCCAAGAAAAGAAAAACGAAAGTAGCAACTTTCCACTGCAGATAAATCAATCATCGGACCAACCCAACAAAGATCTGGTAAACTAAACAACCAGATAACCAAAATTTGTAGAGAAAGTACAGAAGCAATCTTTTAGTACAGGCAGATTGTATACATACTAAATCAAAACACCAACAGGAATCCCGCTTTATTTCCCATCCACAAAGGATTTACCAAACTGGTGATGGGAAATCCAGGATTAGCAATTATGCGATGTCACTTTATTTTCTGTGGCACATTGAGTAATTTGAAAATTTTATGAAGTACTGCATAGCCACACTCCAAAGTTTATTACTAGTGTAGACAATAGGAAATACAGCACTCAGCAACAATTCCAGTAAGCATGTCACACATTGACATGTACATAGTAAGCAGTATTTGGGTTCTTAAGACTTCCACATTCAGCAAAAACACCTTTTAATCTACAAAAAATCTGTACCGAAAAGGGAAAAATAAATTCAATGCTGATAAATGCAACCACCAATCAGTAAACTTAAAAGGCAAAACAATGAAAAAATTTGGACGAAGCTTACCAAGAAAAATGATAAAAAGATGAACGTGAATAGAGTCTCACTCATGTAGGCTTTATCTTGCCCGAGCTCCTGAATTTATAACAGGATGAAACATAAGTGAGCAATGAACAATTCCTATAAGACACAAACATTAGACAAGCAAACAGCCAAAAACAAAAGTTTTAGCACAAACCGGGAGAAGCATGAATCCAAGATCCTGTAATGTTGGTCCTGGCCGATGTAGATAATGAACTCCTCGAGCTGCAAGACCATGTATGTACTGTACACAAGTATGAATAAACCCATTAGAAATGAATCATGTAGAAAGATGAGGAAAAAGAGGAAAAAGTAACGGCATTAACAAAGAAGGCTATCGGTATTAACAAAACATAATTAAAACTAAACTGGTTTAGAAAGACAAATGACATTCACTTAGGACAAAATTTTGAGAGTTAAAAAGTTTAGTCTTACGCTAGAAGCTTAAGTTTTCTCACGAAGTTACAGAGTGTAACAAACACTGATGGTAACCTCTTACCAGATCCTACACTTGTTTCATCAAAACTTAGACTTCTAGTTAATCAATACACCAAAACAAAATTAATTAATTAATCATGATATAAGACCTGACAGACTAGACCGGCGAGAAGGTATTTCCAGTTGTCGACGAGCAGGTTGATTTCGGTAGTAGTTTCTGCACAAATTCTCTTCCATAGCTTCACCAACAAAACCAAATCAAATCAAATTAAATTAAATTAAATTTGAATTCACAAAACTAAAGAACAAAACAGTATCAAAATTTGTCAATATATGTATACACATAACAGAATAAGCAAGAAGAAACCTTTGAAGCTTCGCGACCAATGTAAAGCGTCATGTTCTTGTTCTTGTTCTTGTTCTTGTCGTGTAACAACAACTTCCATAGTACTTCACAAAGTCAACATCATTAACAGAAAAAAAACACACACTCTCGAATCTCAACAAAATTCCTTCATCTAGAATTGTTCAACTTAATTAGATTAATCCCGTTTTCCGAAGATCCAACGGACGGTTATCACCCGATTCACAATCGCGATCTACGGTGGAGATCAAGAGGATTAAAGGGAGAGTAGTTGGCGAAGAAACTGAGTGAAGAAGAGCAAAAAGGCGTTGAATTTAGAAGCGACTTAAGATTGAAATGAATTAGGCGTTAATTAGGTATAAATCGAATGACAAGATGGCGCTCAGATTCTCTAATCTCTCTCGCTCGCTTTTCTCTGTGTTATTTTTTCTCGCCTTCGAGTTTCTCCTGCCTGCTTTAAAATACGCGAGTCCAACACGGAGAAGCAGTTGAGAGAGGAGAAAAAACTGAGGCCCTTTTAAGGTTTTATTTTTGGAATTATAAAATTAAAATTAAAAACAGAAAGTTCCCAGTTACTGCTCTCTTCTAAATACTGTGGTGTCCGAGACATTAGATTTAATGATTGATTAGTTACAATAAAAATTAAAAAAAAAAAAAAACGAGGCCAACAAAAGCCAAATATTTTGTTCCTCGAAAAGCATTTATTTTTGTTTTAAAACTTTATGGTAAAAAGGGAATATTAGTAATTGTTAGTGAAAGAGCGGCGACTTTTAGCTTGTTACCGTTTACCGTCAGTGAAATCTTTTGAAATCCCCCGGCCTGGGCCTGCCATGCTAATAAAGTGGTAATAATAATAATAATAATGCTAAATGCAGTATAAGAAGTCAAACGAAATGACAAAAGTGACCTTTGGTAGTTGGCCAGTCACGGGCGTCTTGGCACGGGAGACGAGATTAAAATTTGCAACAACGAAATCCCTCGCCAGGTTTTCAAAAAATTTCAAAATCCCCGAGTTGGGGGTTTTATTATTATTTTGAGAAATTGTGGGGACAAGTCCACGTGGGAGACACTTGTTTGACCGACCACATTGAGCTTATTTTTACGGGTTCATTTTTCATGTGCTTTCTCGTTAGCATGTCTGTCGATTGGGATTATGTGAACATTAAACATTTTTTTTATTTACTATTTGGTAATTAGGGTTTGATTTTAGTTCTAATCGAGTTCCAACAATTATGGTTCAATTCAACGAGAACTAGGAGTAATTAGTAATTTTCACTTAATCTTGAGATTAGACAAACACAAGGAATGGAATATATTTAACTATTGAACAAATAAGAAATTTTTAACAAACTATGATTAAAAATAATAAAATAAATATCTTTATACATAGATTGGACAAGAAAAGAAATCCGGCTATAAAAAATTTGTATTCTTTTATGAATTAATAATTTGAGGAATGTGGCATCTTTGAATGATACAAAAGGATAGTACAAGCAATTTCTTTGTATTAATAAAGATCAATGGGTAATTTTATAATATGTTTATGCGTTCTCTTGAAAGAATGCTATTTGAAAAACAATCCAACGCCAAAAATAAAAAATAAAAAATCTACATTTGGTTGAATATATTATAAACTCTCCAAATGAAATATGTGGTATAATTACATAATAAAGTTGGATGTAAGCTTAATTTATTGGAAAAATTCTATAAAAATTAAAAAAATATTTTTAAAAAAAAGTTGATATCACAAAATCATTGCGTCATGTTTAAATTTTAAAACTTAGGGACGATTGAAAATTAGAATTTTTAAAACATGCTTATGACAATGATGATGAAAATAGGTGGAAGCCTATGTAATATGGGTGATCATGTTAATATCTAGAATGTTGACTAGAGCATCATTTTTAAACACATGCTTTATTACTCTAAAAATATTATGTAAATTGCATCTCAAATGATAAAATAAGTGATATATTATTCATTGAATGATTTAATAAATTTTTTAATAAATTAATTTTATATTATTTTAATATTTAATTGATGAATATCATATTATTTAAAATCAAATTTTAGAACGGGTACTACACTACACAAAATAAAAATTATTTTTAATGTGTCAATTGCAAATAAGGGGCCCCACTTTGAGCTGCTCTTTCTTGACGATCTGTACGAACTTTATTTGAAAGTTTTATTCGTAGTCATTTTATTTTTGGTTTTAAAATAAAAAGCCAGCATTGGGTTTGGCCAAAACTGTAATTTGGATAAATTATATGTTTGCTTGTTTCCTACAACCTTGTCTATTT
>MKYO02025673.1:0-27583 GCA_002013955.2 Citrus medica
ACATAGCAACTTGGATCCTATCAAGTCAACCGTCAAGGGTCGTTATTGCCGACGGGCTGACTGCTCCTCGTATCGTGGTGGCGTGCCACTTTTTAAGATATTAACATCTCAGCCCCTCTTTTCTGTTTATATCAAATATATCCCTAATGGGAAAAAAAATCTCAAATTCCAATTGAGATTTAGGATCTCATACGGATCAAAATGGAATTAATCCATATTAATAGTACAAATTTAAAAGCAGTCCAGATTCGGAATTAAAATTAATTTCCATTGTTAATTTGGAACAAGATCGAAAACTCTCTTGAAATGAAAATTTTAAATTAAATCTGATTAAATATGTCAATAGAAATTAAAATGTTATTTGAGTGTGACATTCAGGACATTTGGGACAATTGGTATGGGATTGGGTTTTGAAGAATTCAAAATTAGTCTTATTTTCTTTTTCTTTTTTAAACCTTAAATGTCAAATGAAATTGAACTTAATCCACATTTGCGTCTCATTTAAATAATTAAAATGAAAATTAAACTGTCAAATCTTAAATCATTTAATACCATCTGTACTAGTCAATATTCAATGAATTTTAAAATTATGAACTATACACTAAAAATAGTATAAAATTTTATACAAAAGAAATAAATTTATGATATTGTAATAATTTTTTTATATCTTATTTTAGCAATTCAATAGGCAATTTACAAAAGAAATAAATGTGTGTCAGTGACACATTCGATACGAAATGACAAATTCTGTCCTTCTCTTGAAGACTCATAAATGCCTGGGGATCTGGATGTTATTGTTCCAAAGATTAAGCGAACTGGGGTAATTTTACAGTTGGGAGGCAGCGGCAGACAAGACACGGCCAAGGCGGCTAATTCAACGCGATAACGACGTGCAAAATCAAAAATATGAGCAGCCATACCGTCAACATTTTATTTATTATTACCCAAGATATCATCAAATTAGGTTGCTTCGACGCGTGGAGCGTTACGCCCTTTACCCCGTGTTGTGCGTGAATTGTTTGTGTACACGTAATTTACACTATACCTAGAAGTTTCTTCGCTTGCAAATTTCTCCGAATTTTTGTTGTTCTAGAAATTTTGTTATTAAATTTTCGGTCCTCTTGTGGTAACATCTATTCGATGTATCGTATGTATTAATTGTGTGCAATGATCATCATCCCATGGAACGCAGGGTGGATTAGTAGTGGCACCCTCGACGCCAAGCATGGGATGGAAGGCAAGTTCTCGTTTGGCATGTAGCTGGGCTCGAAATTGGGGTTGCTTTTAATTAGGGGTGGCAATAGGGTGGGAGGCCTATCCCATTTTCCACCCTCTTAAATTTTTTTGTCTTTATTTTTTAATAAATTTAGTGGAGTGAGGGTGGAAGATTCTCACATGAAAAATGATTCTTTTTATCTTCACTCCATTCTTACTTACCTATTTTATAATAGGTATAAATAAATAATTTCACTAAATTAAAAATTAGATACTTAAAATAAAATCATCACCATATTATAAAAATATTTAAATCATTTTAAAAAAATCTCTAAAAGTTTGAAACAATATCTTAAAATGATATTAAAAGTGAAAAACATTTAATGAGAATAGCACCTTAAAAGAGAAAAGAAAAACATAACAATGTTTTAGAGTTGAAAAATATTGTAGGGTTTTCTTTTATTCATATCTTGTTATATTACATAAAAATTAAAAAAGTTATTAATTGACATTATAGTAGATAAAATAAAAATTATTAAATAAGAATTAAAAACATATTTATATTTAATGGAGATTGGGATGGGGTGGGGAGTGCAAAACTAAACATCACCACGTTAATAATTTAGAGATTATTTTTCTCCTACTGCCCACCTCGTTCTCTAAAAATTATTCAAAATTTTCCTCATTTGAGGTGGGACTCCACGGGCCCCAAACACATGGAAGATTTTATCATTCCTACTTTTAATACGTCTTAATCTAAACTTGATAAAACAATAAAAGTTATAATCCTCGTCAAAGTCAAATTCTACAAGATTAAATATAATTTTTCATAACTTAATTATACTTTTTATCTTACATAAAAAAAGTCACAATTAAAAGAAATTTTTAACTTAATTGTACTTCTTATTATTTCACTTATATAAAAAAAAGTCACTACTCGAATGAAATGAGAAATAAGCATAATAGAGGAGGAGTACAATATCCTCCGAAGGTTGTTCTCAATTTTTAACTTAAACATCAGGGGTCGTCTACGCTGATAATAGGCATAATAATATTATAGTTTTGTAAGATTCTGAACGCCTAACTTTTCACTCTCAATAATAATAATCTCGAGAGCATTAAACTTTCTCCCAATCTGTTTCCTTCCTGAATAAACAAATCTTTCCTTACTTTGAAAAATAGTAAACATATATTTCTAAACTCTTTCAGTGTAGCCAATTTTTTGGTATGCGTTGTATTAAACCGCAATAAAAACTTCTTTTTTTTTTTCTTTAACGTGGCAACAAGAGGGCTTTTGAATGGGAAATTTGGCTGACAATTGGCAAAAATGCGGCCAGTTGATGTCAACAAATAAATAACCAAACAAAGCTGTTACTTCGATTAGTCAATTACAGGCAGCCGGTGGTCCAATTAGACTGCCAAAAAAGAATTTCACAAAGAGAGCTGCATATAACAACAACAACAACAACAACACATGGAAGTATAAAATTTATATAAATCTTGATCTTTGTTACACTCACAATTTCATAACATCTCCTTTGGCTTGGAGAATAATAATAATATTGGTTTGTCATATTGCTTTTGGAAATGGATTTATGAAGGTTGGACTGAACTGATAGGGTCATGGTGTAAAGTAAGTGCTCTTTTTTTTTAAAAAAAAAAAGTTTGTAATCTTAATCAACTCGAGCTTTATTTAAGTCATAATGTTATTCAATAAATTAATTAGTTGTATTTAGGAGATAGTGGACCTTTAAAGTGTAAAAAACATATTTGAAAGTCTAAATTATCTCCAATTAACTTCTTTTTATTTCGCATCAGTACTCTTCGTTATAAACAATCATGAATCTGTGGTGTTATTTAAAGATTCTCTTTTATATTGCTATCTTTTAGAATTGCTCGATCACTAAATGAAAATTATGATTATGTGTTTAGACTTTTTTAAGATTATAATGTCTATTAAAAAGTTGACCCTCTAAATTCTAAAAGAAATGTTATTTAGAAAACGTTTCATGTCCCATGCTTAGACAATTTTAATTTGAGAATGCAGTAACATGTTGTTCGTTTGAACACCTGCGTTATTTTCTTTCATTTGAGTCGAACCAAAATTATTGACCATTAAATTCTTCTTCTTTTTTCTCATACTAAAATAATTAATTAATTAATTTCAAACCATTTAGTCTTAGTTCATGAGTTTTAATTGTGAAGTTTTACATGTTAAAAATCTGTTTGAATTCAATTTTTTTTAAAAAAAATGAGTTTCAAATTTCAATTGTCAAAATCTATCCGAACTAAACCAACCACTTTTTTTTTAATATTTTTTTAAAAGACTATGGGTTGGGTGAAATTTTTTAACCATTGACTTTTTATTTTTTAACTATTTTTTTTTAAAAAAAAGACAAACGGTTGGGTGAAACCTAAATCAATGTTTTAACCAACAACTTATTTAATATAAATATAAATTTCATTCAAAGAAAGGTCTAAGTATAAATTTATATTGATTTAAATCATTTATAAATTTTTATTTATCCATTTAAAATTACGAATAATTTCTAAATAATGTAGATTAAATTACATCAAGATTATTAATGACAAAGCACTCGCTTGCAAGAGGTGGAGTTCCGACTCCTCGTACCTCCATCAATTAAATAAATTAAACTTAAGAGATAAATAAATTGATCACTAAAGTATCAAGAGTTTTCACATAAATCTTATATTCGCATCTTTTGATTGATTTTTTTTCTTTTTGTTTGTCATTTATTTATAACTTTTGAACATGAATCTCATAATGTGTTTGAGAGTCTTTTATTTATAATTTTTATAAAATAAAAAAAATTAATCTCATTAATCGTTAAAAAAAGAAAATTCAACACACACACACGCGTATATGTATGTATGTATGATTGCCATCACCCTTGATCACATGTTTGCTGAAAATGAAGATTCAAGAATTTGATTTTTTTTAATATGTCAAGAATTTGATTGAATTTATTAAATCATTTACCGTAAAATATAATATAATAAACAAGAATCCATAATATCCACACAATCCATAAATCCGTATTAAACTTGGTCGCAAGTTGAAAATTAAACTTGACTTCAAAGTTGGTCTGCTTTCTTTGCTGAGTAAGCTCAAAGAATTGTGTGGCTAATGAATTAATAGCCAAAAAAAAAAAAAAAGAAGGCCAAGAAATAAAGAAATTTATTAAAAAGAGAATCGAAGATAAGCCTTGAACTTGTCGAGAAAAGTATCGTGAAATCTGGAATAAAAACAAAAGCAAACAGTACGGCATTGTCATTAGTCATCGAAAATGAATGTGAAAACGGCGCTGGAGTTCGATTATTAGGATTTGTCTATTCATAATTCCAGAATCTTTTTCTTTTCTTTTATTTTTTATTTTTGACTTCTTGCTTCCAACGATTAAGCACAACCTACTTGTCAATTTCTAGGAAGCTCTTTTAAACACGTTAACATGTTAGCATTTTTTTTTCCCAAAAAAAAAAAAATTGATATACTACGGCATAATTTGTAATTTTGTATGACTAAACGGGCATCGAGGATTTGTTGTTCATTTATGTGAGTAGAGAGTCCCAATACTAGGCTCATGATATTAGCCTTATTTTTTTTATTTTTACAATTGATCCAATTTGCACCTATAAAATTATATATACAGCTGTCTTAATTAAAAAAAAAAAGTAAAAGTTTTGAGCTGAACAAAAATAAAATATTAAAAAAAATTATGGGTCCGTCGTTCTCTAATTCATTCTAGAAGTTAAAGATTTTAATCTCTATGTATGACGATAGTAAAATTTCTCTCGATTTAAAATTATGAATCTTTTTACCTACACCAATTTGGCCTACATCAAGTACAACCTAAATGAATCAATATTATATATGAATTAAGTAAACCAACAACCTTTATTTAAAATTTAAATTTAAATTGTGATGTAAACTCTTAATTATGCCCCTCATAATCCTTAATTTTGTTAGTTTTCACCTCCTTCCATTATCAGTAAGGGAAATAGTTCGAGTCTCCCACAGTTTGGAAGTAAAATTCAAACAAAAATGAAAATTATAATTCACTTTTTTTTTTTCAAACTCTATTTTGAATCAAAGAAGCTTAATTAAGAACTCGTTTTGTAATTTTCAATACACAGTTGCTGAAAGCTTGTGGAGCCCAAAACAAAAAATGAATCGAATGAGCCCAAAACATGAATAATGAGGTCCAGCCCATTTAAAATTTCCTGAATTCTGGACACGGCTAAGTAAACTAATCTTCCAATTTCTGCGTCTCTCTCTGGCTTCTATTTTGGATTCGCTGTAAAAAACCTAACCCTCGATCTCCTTAATTGTTTCATCTGTTGTGTATTTTCTCTTCAACGATGTCGTTTCAAGGGCCCAGCTTCGGCTCCAATGTACGTTGCTATTGAATTTTTGGATTAAATTTCTATTTTTGCCTTCAGGTAGTCAATAATTTAATCTTCGGTTTGGGACTAAAATGATGCTTTACCCGTATTGATACTCCAAAACTATTTTTTTTTTCATTTTTTATTTCGTATGATTCAGATTTATTATATAATTTATAAATTTTTGTTTTTGTAGCTCGTCATCTCGTCGTTTTAGAGTACTTATTTGTTGTGACATTGCTCTGTTGAATATTGAATGCGTAGTCTTTTGCCAATATCTTGTTAACATGATGTTTCGTGTTTGGTTTATTGAACTTGTGTAATTTATTTAATGTTGTAGGTGAATGTTATGAATGTCAAAGCGGTTAAGTGCATGCCGTCTTCCTGCATTAACAATTTGAGGAAGCATTATAGCCTTTCTCCACCGAACCCATGTCAATGCAATGTGGGTTTAGTGGGTAGTTCTGCGAGGAGGAATAGCATCCGAATCATGCCTAGCCAACGTCAACTTAAATTGCGAACCTTGTAAGTTTCTTTTCTTTGCTATTATAATATTTTTAGCATGACTCTCAGTGCTCATATGTTACATTTTTAACGCTGCGTGATACATTGCATTTCATTCTACTGTATTTCTTAATGGTCTTGTCTATAATTGCTACAAGCACGGTTGTTAATTGGTACACGTGCATTTGTTGTTTACTGCGAGTCAGTTATTGATGATGATATTTGATTAAATGAGAAATCTAAGTCTTTCCGTTGTGTTTCATGCTTTGTTGTCGTCCACATTGTATTTTGCATTCTTTTTGGAACATTGCTGAATGTCCTCTTTCATGTGAATTTGGAAAGCTGACCTAATTCTTTTACCTCAAAATGAGTTTTACTTGAAGGCCTAAAGACTATTAGACTCCATCTGAGTTGCCAGGAAGTTCCTCTAATTAGTTTGTGATAGATATCTCTAGTACAAGACCGTTTGGACTAGTTTCAATAGTCTGTCTTGTTCTTTTTATGATTTCATTTCAATGGTCTAATAATATCTTATTTAGAGCAGTACCATTTGGACGAATTTTTCAGTTGTCTTCTTTAAGACCATGTCAAGTGAAACAAAGTGATGATACAGAGGGAAACTTGAGTGGTGAAAGCATTATGTTGGATGAGGAAATTCTAAAGAGAGAGTTACAGATTGCCATCGAGGAGGAAGACTATGTACAAGCAGCAAAACTTAGAGATAGCCTTAAAATGCTCGATGAGGACTCCAAGACTTCAGTGCTGGCAGCAAATGCTCGATTTTACGATTCATTCAAGAACGGTGATCTTGCCACCATGCAGGGCTTGTGGGCAAGAGGTGATAATGTGTGTTGTGTGCACCCGGGGGCAAGTGGCATTTCTGGTTACGATCCTGTCATGGAAAGTTGGGAGGTTGTATGGATGAATTATGAATTTCCACTGGCGATTGAACTCAAAAATGTTCGCGTTCATGTTAGAGGGAATGTAGGGTATGTTACTTGCATCGAATTTGTTAGGACAAAAGGTACCAGTTGGGGAGGACAGTTTGTAACAAATGTGTTTGAGAAGCTTGATGGTCAATGGTTCATCTGTATTCATCATGCTTCACCTGTGGACTTGTAAGCACAACTATGGTTATTACTTAAATTGAAATTTTGCAGCTTATACTGTAAATTCAGAAGTCATCTATGGTTATTACATAATAATGTTTTTAATTCCAAATTTTAGTACTTTCTCAAGGAGCTTTTGCTCTAGTAATTGAGGTGGTATATGTCTCTCATATGCTTTATCGCGCGTATAGTCCCCTGTGTGGCTGTATTTTAAATGTAAATATCTTCTAAACCAAATTTTTGGCTGCTTTAGCTGCGACTGTCGGTGCAGCCAAACGTACATCTAGTTATTGAAAATGAATATCCATTGGCAAGGATGTGTATTGTCTACTTACAGATTAACATAACCGTGGCTATTATCTATTAAAAAACTCACTATCTTACGATGCTGAGCTTTGTATTGATGATGTTATTTTCTTTTTACAACGAAAAAAGCAAGCCTGAAACTGGCAACAATAGTGCAGCGGACACAAAACTGTAACCGTAATGCACGAATTGTGCCATATCAGGCATGAAATAGTTTATCCATCAACTTCACTCCATCTCTCATCATGCACAACAACAGTTGATCACGGGAATGAAAAAGACAGTTGCTCTTTTATGGCTATTTAAAGATCTTCAAAAGCTGTACATGGTTCTGCAACGCAAAAGAATGCCCGCGTGCAACTATACCCTCCCAACAGGGGAGTGGGGTGGATTGGGAGCATATTTAGCAGGCATTTTCCCTAGGACAATATTTGCAAGGGAGCTCTCCTTTGTTCCTTTTTCATTCATCATGGGTTCCTCTCGGAAAGCTTCTGATTCATACAGGCTATTCACTTCTGAGAGATCAGACAATTGCTGACCGCTTAAAACTGTAATGGAAATGAAGAACGCTTGTAACAAAGAAACTGAAGTATTGAATTCAACTGTGTAGATTTCTTTGTTTAGTGGCACCATGCTGAAGATTGGCCTGCTCTGTTGAGTTGCTCCCTGTGTATAAGTGCCAAACAAAGTTTACTGGTTTAATCAAGTATAACAGGAGACTGCAAAGACATTGATTGATGTGACAATGCATTGAAAAGACATTGATTGTAATATAAACAGTACCTCAAAAAGTTCGAAATTATCAGAATTTGGGAAAGCACTCAATGACATTGGCCTTCTACAGCTTCGATTGTGGTTGGCAAGTATGCGAAGTTTGCAGCCAACATCCCAACCTCCACAGTCACATAATCCACCAGATTTCCATCTCTGAATCAATGGCGACGGCGCTCCCTTTTTTGGCAAGCCATGAACACCAATTGGAAGTATGACTGTGGTACTGCAAGAGTTGTCAATCTCTCCTGAGTAAGAGCATCTACCCAGTGGAGCACATTTGGTAACCTTCTCAGTCATATCATTATATCTTTGCTCTGCATCATGGCTCGAACTTTCAATAGGCATTTTCACAACAACAGCTGCAAGCTCTTTATCTGGCAAGACCTTTGGAGATGCCTGATCTACCTGCTTCAGTTCAACACCAAACAAAACAGACTCCCTCACCATGTATTTCAAATTTTGACTTTTCGGATTAGACAAATGATATCTGGAAACCATCTGACCAATAACGTTATAGACAAAGCCGCAACTCTTCTGTTTACTTCCTTGACTAATCCAGCCACCAGTCTTTTTCTTAATCTCATTCACAGAGTAGAATGTGTAATGCTGGCCAGAATCATCTTTCCCAGATGTTAAATTCTTCACAGTGGCAGCAAGAACACTGCAGTTATTGTCAACCACAAATTTAAACAAAGGGAGCCCATTCTTCATGGTGAGCTGCAAAAGAGCTTGAGTTGTTGCCGCTTCATGCTTTTTATTAGGAAGCGATGCACTGTCAAAAACTGGCCTAAAGTTTAAGGAACTCAAGTTTCCTTTAAATGGATGAACGGTTTCGGCAGCATGTCCCCGGTTTGAGCTTTTGGACCTCAGCAGTGGATCCAGAATCCTTCTTAAAGGGCTAGACCTAGCTCTGTTGTGACCATATGTCTTCTGTCTGCTAGAATCATCCAAATAAGAAACCTCCTCACATTTCACTGGACCAGACTTGACAGAAACATATGATGAGCTCAACTGTGGGACAGCTGAACTCTCTTTCCAACTGAAACTTCTACCCATCCGACTTAAGCTGAAGCTAAACCGGCGACTTGGTGATTGATTTCTGGATCTTGTGACCGCCATTTCTTGATCCAGCGAGTTCAAATTTTCATCTGCATTCTCTTTCACATGCTTAACAGTGTTCTGTTCTGCATCTTCACAATCAGAGAGCATAGCTGAAGATGTACTAGAATACTGGGATGAGTGAGATGCATCAGATGAGAGCTCTGCACATTGACTATTGCTCAGGTTATGTGCCATCAAGTTTGGCTTTATTTTACCCTCAACTTCAGAAGGCAGTGGGCACGAGTGAGGAATATCAAAAGAATGGTCCACAGAGCAACGCTTCACTGGAGGAAACCTGCCACCTGAAAGACAATTCTGATTTGCTTCAACCAAATTCTCATCCTTTGGTACTCCACACTCCTTCCGGGAGCTGTTTTGAGAGAGTCCTTTGGGAAAAAGGAGAACAATTTTCTCGAGCTCACCTGGCAGGTGTTGATGACCGAGATCAATATTTGATTCATGTACTTTCTCTGCTATCTTAATTTCCACATTACCAGCACTTATCTTTTCCTTAGAACCGAGAGAGTGCCCATTACTTCTAGACTTTGGATATGAAGTTTCCATATCTGCAAAGGTTTTCTTATCCAAAGCTTTTCTATTTTTCTTTGATACTTGAGCTTCCTCTTTTCTCTTCTCCACTTCACCATCCCAAGAACTTTCTTTTTCATTTGTATTGAGTGCAAACCCATACTTTCCCAAGTCCATTGATAAATTTCCCATTTCTGAAGCAATCTTCTGATCATAATCTTTTGTCTTCCCCTTCCTCGGAGTTACATCAGCATTATTCCGGTCAAACGACTTATTGATCCATGGTATCTTTCCCTGCCCTCCCAAGTTGCTTTTTGAAGAAGTCTCAAAATTTTGGAAGTTTAAAGCCTTCTGGGAGGATGGCTTGACACCTTGGGAATGGCCATCTTTCCTAGATGCATTAAGACCAGGACAAAGTAAAGGATGTTGCTCGCTTTGATGAGCATGCATCCCCCCTTGAGTTGCACAGGAAAAGGTAGATGCCTTGGTTGTTGTTTTCAACAATAAACTACTGGTATTTGCTGATGCATTATTGCTCCCACTTGTCATGGTACATTTTTTGTTAAACTTCCATTCTTCTAAACGTGCCCAATCCAGAACCCCTACATCTAATGCTTTTCCTTGAATGTTCTTTCCTCCCTCCATGCGCTTGAGATAACCTGGCAACTTTGACATGTACTTAACTAGCTCATCATCCTTTATAGCCTTTCCCTTAAGATACTGCAACTGGTGATTCCCAAAAGAATTTGGTTGGATCAAGATTCTACCATCTGCTTCCCGTCTTAATTCTTGAGGCAGATCACCACATGGTGTACCAACAGTAGATTTTACTTTCAATTTGCTTTGATACTTCAAATTCAGGTTCTCTTGGTGAGAAGGAACTCTCTCCTTCACTGCCTTTGCGTTTTGCTGTTGCTTTGAACTCTGTCTGGACTCCGAATTCATATTTGCAGCAGAGTCTGAGTACTTTTTACTTGGTTGCACATATGGTATTATGTCAAATTTAATCACGCTTCAGTGACATATATTAATCCCAAGTGCATATGGTATCCTGTTCGCACCTTTATTCCGTCACATCAGATGTCTGCAAATGAATATACACATTGAAGAAAAGAGCATTGTAAGCATTAAATCCAGAAATCCACATCCAGCAATTAGCAGTTACAATAACCTCATAATCCAGCAATGAGAAATAAGAAACACTAAACTAACGAAGAAAAAAAGTATTTCTGCTTGAAATAAACTGAATTCCTAACCCCCATAAGCCAGCATACGCTGACCAGTTGCAATGCGAAAATTTAAGTTAATTAACCCATCAACATCTTTAATTAGCCAACAAATTTGTCAGCAAACAATGAAGCCGTCGTCAAGATCATAATGAGTACTAAATGATCACAAAATAATAGAAGGATAGAATCAAGTGAGGGAACTCTGCCCTCCATTCAGCAGTTCTTATTATTCAAAATCAACGATGCTGCAATCCTGTTCCACACCAACTTTGAAAACGCAGGGACAATCATGCCTAAGATTATAAGATTTTTCCACCGGTGCATAAAGTCCTAAAGTTCAATCTTTCCAAAGGTTAAACAATTGGTTTTGGTAGTTATCCGAACAATCATTTACAAAAGAATCAATTTTAACAATAAGCTACAAATTACAATAATTTACTGTTTATTTATCTTCAAACATCTACTATTAACTTTGACTATCTTGCCAGCTAAAAAGTAAGTTTTAAACAGTTAACATTTCATATCTTTCCCCCCCCCCCCCTCTCTTTCTCTGATTCTCTACTTCTCAATTGAATCGATCAAACCCAAATGTTACAGTCTCAGATCAATATCGATCACTCTCCAAGATCAAACACAAGTTCAGGCTAATAATACAAATAGATCTAGACGAAAAAGGAAAAAAAAAACTTGAAACAGAATATCAAATAAACAACAGAAGTTTTCTGTTTGGCAGCCGCGAAAATGAAAAAGAAAAAAAGAAACTCATGCTCAAATCTCAAGAGCAGCACAGAATCGAGAAACCTCATACATTGCACAATGTAAGCTAACCATAATCTTTTTTTCTTTTTTAATTTCTCGTAAATGACAGCTCATAGAATATAACAATAACATGAAATCCTCGTAAGTACCTATAATATTTAGCGGCTAAATTTACATTCATACCAGCACAAAATCAAGAAAATGCAGGTTCGTAAAACTAAATAAAAACTCAGCGATTCTTCTTGGAAAAAAAAAAAAGAAAGAAAAAGGAACTCGGCGATCTGGATAAAGATCCGATATTTGATGCCGACACAGACGTAGATTAAAAGCAAAGCAAAGAATTACCGCCACTGAAATCCAAGAAGAAGAAGAAGAAGACGAAGAATTGCAGCAAGCAATGCACCTACTTAATCTCTATTCTTTGTACGTGCGTTTCGTTTTCTTCAAGACCGGAGAAGAAAAAATAAGACATAATAAAAGCAAAGGCAGGGCTTAAAAAGCATTCGCAATTATTATTAGTTACCGCGGAAACTGATCGTTCTTGATGCTATCTATCAGTATCAACATCAGTATCACTAGGCACTAGCTGACGAGGCGTTTCGCTTTCAATCGGACGGTTAAAAGTGAGCTCTATGAGTAGAGTTGAGGCGGGTGGGGTTGCCTAGGATGGGGTCCACGTGGACGCTTGGTTTCTTTATTTATGTCGAATCCCGATGAGCGTGAGTTGTGGGACCCATGCGCCCCTTGATTATATTTGACGTCAGCATCCACTCTGATTGGTCTGCTTTCTGTAGCTTTTGTGGACCTGTGGATGATTCTTTTTTTTTTTCCTTTTAATTTTTTTTTCCTATCTTTCGTCGTCGTTTTTGGAATTGGGATTTAAGGACTTTATTGTCTTTAAGATTTGTCTTTTGTGCTTAAAAAAGGGGTCTGTTTTATTTGTTTATTTTATTTTATTTTATTTTGGAACGTTTTTGAAGGTTACGGAAAATAGGTTGTTGCATGATTTGATTTTATCTAAATGATCTTTGACTAAGTACGTCATTACTGTTCAATCACTTTTGAAAAAATGCCTTCTAGCCAACACATGTTTTCGTGCACATTAATTGATTTTTTAAAAAATATTTTTGTATTTTGCAACTGTTGCATTACAAACTCCCCTCCTTTCTAATGCCAAATTATTCGTTATATTTTGTAACTCAACACATAAATAATAAATTCATAAAAGCAATTAAAAAAAAAAAGCTTGAACAGTTCTTAATATTTAGTGATTGTAAGGGGGTCGATTTCAAAAAAAAAAATTGATTGTAAGGGAGTTTTTCCTTGTAACGTAATAAATATTAGACTTATGTTGAAAAAAAAAATAAAGTATCCAAATGAAATCAGTGATAATTTCTTGAAAAAATTAATGTTGTGCTTGTGCAGCTTGAAAGTATCGAACTATTTTTAAAGTAGAATATATAATTTCTCCTTTTTTTGAAAGCGAATATAAAATTTTCATAAGCTAATTTAATCAAATATGGAGGATAGATAAAAATTATTAGAAAAATCACAAAATAAAAATTATACATATTTTTTAAAAACTTTTTTTCTATTTTTATTCTAGTGATGGTTACGTTTGAAGAAGGCAAGTAGCAACTGTATTATTTTAGGAGGGAAAAAAAGGGGCAAGGAGAGAGGCGCATTAAATGCCAGGAAATTATATTTTTAGTTGCATTATTTTCGCGGCGGAGAATCATTTTGTTTAATAAGCTTCCCGCCTCTTTTAGGCGTGTCGTATTCCAATCTTCGCACGTAGTCTTGCTTTTCTGCCTTTATATTTAAGGCGCTGTGGGCGATTCTGCCTTTATATTTAAGGCGCTGTCGGCGATCGGGTAACTTTGTTTTTTTTTTTTTTTTTTAAATGACACGAGGTTATTGATTAAATTACAATTTATATTATATGAAAATATAATTAATATGTATAATTATATATATATATAATGAGACTGAGACTGAGATTTATTGACATCATTATTGATATGGTACTGTTTAGATTTTGTAACCCTCTTAAATATGCGAGGGACGTCAACTCTCAACTTAGGAGAAAGACTGCATTCACTCAAGTTTTGGAGAACCTGTTGACATCACTGCTGATATGGCACCGCTCAAATTTTGTAACCCTCTTAAATATACGAGGGACGTCAACTCCCAACTTAAGAGAAAGATTATCTTCACTTAAACTCTGAGACTCTAAGAAATGACATTTAAATTAAACCTCTATAATGCGTCTGCGGAGGCTTGAACTATTTTTTTCACATTTATGAGGGAGTGGCTCTAGCCACTTGGACAAAACCCAAGTGGTTAATCGGGTAACTTTGTTAAAGAGAAAAGAACATATCTTATTAAAGTGAGAACTCAAAATAGGAAGTAAAGTGGAAAATGTATTTCTAGTGTCTTTACGTTTGCCTAAGTACCGTCTAACATTCTTGCATAATTAGCCGTCTCTTCTGTTTGTTTTCTTATCTTTGTACATATTGCGCTCATCTTTATGATAGCTAAACTTGATTTTCAAGACAAGTTTAGTATATTTATTAAGAGTAATATTAAGTATCTCTCTATATATAGATATATGTGGGTGTGTGTATAAGTTCCAACTAATTGTGGCATTCATCCATTGATTATTAGTAGGAGTTGGTAAAATTGGATTTGGATTGGTTCGGATTAATACGATCGGATTTTGGGTTAATTGAGTTGGAGAAAAAGTCACACGAACTCAACCCAACTTTTGGATTAGATCGATTGGATTAGATTATGATCAGATGAGATTAGATCGAATCTAAAAGTTGAGTTGAGTTCGGATCGGATCGGGTTCAAGTTGGCACTTTGACTACCCTAAATATTGGCAATAGATCAACTATCAAAATCCATCACAACTCTAAGTATGTTATGGCCAATTGATAGTCCTAATTTTGCCTGCCAGAGTCATCGACAATACAATTTTAGAATAAAAGAATTATGTATGGAAAAAAATCTTGACTTGAATTTTGGTCCGATTAATCCAACCTAATTTTTTTGGCTTTGACACGAATTTAAGGATTTTGGATCGAGTTTGACCCTAAATATGAGAGCCTGATCAAAATTCAGGTCAAGGTTAGGGCCCTAGTTGGCCCAACCCGACCTGAAATTCAAAAATAAAAATAAAAATATGATTTTATTTGTATAATTTTATAAGACATGATTTTGAATTATATTTATTTTATTATTTATATAGTTTTATGGTTGAGATTTTAAAGATTTTTATATTTATGTTAAATTTTAATATGTAAGGGAGATTATGTCTTTTTATTTTAAATTTAAATTACTTAAATATTAAAAAAATCTTTAAAATTATGAAACTCGAATTTGGACAAAAGTCTGGCCCAACCCTAACTCGAGTCAGACCTAACCTAAAATTTAAATGATCGAACTTTTTTTCGGATCGAACCTTTTATTCTAGTGATTAGTGAGCCTAAGCCTGACCCGATAGATTACTATCCTTAAAAAGAATTAGGAGATAAAAAAAAAAATTCAAAACCGACTACAAAGAAACCAATAAGAGAACTAGGCTGGAGACAAACCCAAACACTTAAACATCCAACAATTATATAGCAAAAGAACAATATACATATTGACATTTAAAAGAATGAAACATTGAACGGGAAAAAAAAATTCAGCACAACAATGAATATAACATTTTTCCATCAACAAAATGTTGTATATCATATTAATAAGTGAAATGAAACGGAATGTTAAATATTATTGACATATTATTATCATATATATTAACATATATAATATAGTATATACTGGGAGTTGAAAATTTCCGGTTGAAGCTTGGAGGAACTTGGTGATGGTGGCTGTCAGTCTCAGTTGAGGTGGAATGACCAACGAGATCAAGCAGTAGCCGGTGGATCAAGCAGCAGCAGCGGTTGCATTGCAGCAGATCCATGGCTACGCGAGTTTCGTCTGTGACTGCAAGGCTGCATCAGTGTCAATCAATGCCGTGCCATTTACTGTGCTATCTGGTGAGCACTGTACTGCCGCTGCTGATCTATCGTTATGTTGTAGCATTGTGTGAGTGAAGAGAACAAAGAAGAAGAGAATGAATACTGAATTGGGTCGAATCTCAAATGTTTAATGTTAATTAGGTTTTTTTTTAGACCAGCTAGATTGGATCAGTTTATTTATTTATTTATTTTTTTACTAATCCGATCGAATTGGACAAATAATCTGATTTGATCTTAACCCGATTTTTTTCAAGTTGGGGTCAAATCGAGTTATTTGCCCACCGTGATTATTAGTGAACTAATTTTACCAATTATGAAATTTACATCCAATGATAAGATGCATATGACACTTGGGATTCAAGTTGGGATTCCTAACATTATTGATTATTTAAACATCCCATGATAAATATTTAAACTTATACAAACCATTAGCTACTATATTTTATCTTTTTAAAAAATAAAAATGACCTAAATTAGATTTTTAACTTGTGTCTCTTTTAAAATTTCAATTCGAATGGCCGGTTAATTAAAGTTGCTTGAAAATTACTCGGTGGCTCCTGGCTTGTTGCAACACTTTTATCATAAGTACAATATTCATAATGAGTTTGTTTGGAAATAGTGGAGCTTTTAACACTCTTTTAAAATCCTTTTAACAACCATTTTAGATTTTTTTTTAATTTACAAAATACAAACTCATATACTAGAATTAACTATCTTTCCATAAAATTCATCCTAAAAGGGTCATCTTTTCAAAATTTTATTATGAAATGCATACAAATCCTAAGATCTTGAACTAATTTCTTATTATTACATAATTTTTTATCTCTATAACTCTAAATTCTATTTAGTTCTTTAAAAAAATAAATTCAAATAGAAATATAAATTAGAAAATAAGATGGTGTAAAATTTTGTTAAAGGAATAGTTTATTTTAAGTATTTAATTAAAAGTTTTATTCAAATCAAGAAATGAAATAATTTTTCTTTAATTATTTGAAGAATTTTAGTTAAAAAGGGATTTTATAAGAAATTCAAATGGGTGTCAAAAAGGAAATTGGAATTGCCGAGCCCATTTTGTGCATGTAAAACTTTGCCCAAGTGTTAATTGTTGGGCCTCACTGTTTGAGCCCGATTGTTTTGGGTACAAAACCCAGAAAGTGAACCATGCCCGTGATGTATAATTGATAAGAGTGGCCTTTCCTACAGTTGCACGTGCACCTTGTTTCCGTTTCACTGTTTTGGTCAAAGCACGAGTAACATACAAAATTAATTGCCATATATCTCACCAAAAAACGCAAGCAAATCATTAACACAGAGAGGTTGAAGTTCAACATGGCGCAAGGGGAACCACACTTACTGATCCTGCCGTTCCCAGCGCAAGGCCACATGAGGTCTATGCTGTATAGACTGATCATTTTTTGCACATTAAGTGCTTGTTGCTTATGGACACATCCATGTGTTCCTAAGCATCAACTTGAATCTACACTTAACATTTATAATGCGACATTCATTTACCCATCTAATAAAATTTGTCACAGTGTAACAATTTTTAAAATTAACTAGTTTTGCTAGTGATTATGCTTAAATACTTGATGTCTTGATGCATGAATTAGCCTTTTCATTTATTTTCAATTTTTCTAGCAGAAAGCATGTCGCAGATGATGACATGGACATGGAGATTCACGGCGTGCCAGGAGTGGAAGCAATTTTGCGACGTCGAGATCTACCCAGCCCATGCAGGTCAAAAGAAATAGACGTCCCAATTCTTCAATTCTTTGTCAATGAAACCTTAGCCGTGACTCGAGTGATAGCTAGGTCAACGGTTGAGAATATGGTAAGAGCATTGATGGAATTAATTTAAAAGAGAGGAAATCAGGAGATCGGTGGACAGGATTGCAGGGTTGTGCTTGGGATAGTGTTAGCCGAGTTGGATCTTCCAACAGACAATTAGAGAAGCTGATCCAGTTACCTTACATGATGGGTAACAAACATTAGAGAATTGATCACTATTTTTCTCAGTTTCTTCGATTACTATTTATTACACTTTTCAGCCATTGGATTAAATCTTATGATTATTAATTCTCTAATGTTTATTACCCATCGTATCCATTATATAAGATAACGAAATCTTAAAAATTAATATTGTAACCCAATGAACTAGGCTTATTAATATATTTAATAAGCAACCCTTAGCTAGAAACTGTGACTAGTGAGTTATTTTATATACTAATTAAGCAGAACCTGTTTTATGATCACTTTGCTAAAAAGGTCTATAACCGAAACATTTAAAGATAATTAAAACAACAATCGCAAAGTTTTCAGGAAGATACATATGTAGATATATATTTATTTTATTATAAAGTTTAGTATGATCATAGCATATCACGTCAACTTTCTTTCTTGTTTCCAACTAGGAACCTTATTTTTTCTTCTTGTTCTATTCTATATTTCTATATTTTTATATTTCTATATTTCATTTTCCACGTCCCTACTACCATCTTGTTTATAACTTACTAGGGTGAAGTGAAGGGCTGATCAAAATTAATTCTTGTTTCCAGTGCCTCAATTCCCACAAGAAATTGAGGTTTAGAGCTTTCTCAATGGAGCAAACGCGTGTTCCTCACGTGCTGCTGTTGCCATACCCTGCATATGGCCACATCAAGCCCATGCTGACGCTAGCCGAGCTTTTTAGCCATGCAGGCTTTCGAGTCACCTTCGTGAACACTGAACAATATCACGATCGTCTCCTTGACAACACCGACGTAACGGGTTTCTACAAGCGCTTCCCTAATTTCCGCTTCAAGTCGATACCCGACGGTCTGCCTCCCGATAATCCGCGGTTTGGCATATACATCAAAGACTGGTTTTGTTCCGATAAACCCGTGTCAAAGCTGGCGTTCCGTCGGCTGCTGATGACGCCTGGGCGGCTCCCAACATGCATCATATCAGACAGCATCATGTCCTTTACAATTGACGTTGCAGAAGAGCTTAACATTCCTATAATCACTTTTCGACCGTACAGTGCCCACTGCTCCTGGTCGGACTTCCATTTTTCCAAGCTTGCTGAAGAAGGAGAACTTCCGGTAACAAGTGGGTTTCTCTTTTTCTTTACACATACATACATACTGAAATCTTGAATTGAACAAGTAAATAGGGGTGGGCAAAAAAATCGTAGTCTTAAAAAATTGAACCGAACCGACGATTTTTTCTAATTCGGTTTGGTTTTTATTTTTTTTTTTTAAATTCAAAATACCGTTTATAAAAAAAATTGAAATGTCGGTTTAGTATTCGGTTCACTTAGCTGAACCGAAAAACCGAACCGAAAAATTGAATTATTTTTTAATTTTATTCAAATGAAACATGTGTTAATTTTTAACTGATTGTGTAAGATAACTAACATAAACTTGCATACACACAATCATGAGTATATATATGTAAGTGTTACAATTTCGTAAGTCTTTATAGATGGAGTATTGAAGTTTGGTTATGTATTTTGACATTTTAATATTTCATATTTTATTAATAGTTAGTAAGATACTAGTGATAAAATGTGCTTTGAATACTTTGTATTTATTGTTAATATTTGTAATAAAATTAAGATAAATTAATTGTTGAAAAAATTATTGCATTCATGAGGCTCAATGGACTAAAAATTTAAAAATTCAAAATAAGCCCAATAGGTTCAGAATTGAAAAAACCGAACCGAACTGAACCGATCCGAAAAGAACCGTTTGAGTTCGGTTCTTATTCGATTCTTTTTATAAAATAACCGATTTAAATCGGTTCTATTTAATTTCGAACCGAACCAAACCGTACCCTATTTAATTTCGAACCGAACCAAACCGTACCCACCCCTACAGGTACATGTAATATCATGTAATATGTTGCCTACTATTGTGAAATTGCAGATGAAAACTTTGATAAGCCCGTTACGGGCATTCCGGGGCTGGAAAATATCTTTAGGAATAGAGACCTTCCAAGCATTTGTAGAGATGGAGGACCCGATGATCCCATTTTGCAGACCTTCATTAGGGATACCTCTGCCACGACTCGAACTTCAGCTCTCGTAATCAACACCTTCAACGAAATTGAAGGGCCTATAATATCAAAACTGGGTTCTCGTTTGACCAAAATTTACACTGTTGGTCCTCTACACGCTTTGTTGAAGTCGCGGATCCAAGAGGACTCCGCGGAGTCATCTCCGCCAGAGCCGAACAATTGTGTCTTATCGAAAGAGGACAGAAGTTGCATGACGTGGCTAGATTCTCAGCCGTCTAGATCGGTATTATATGTCAGTTTTGGAAGTTTCATCAAGCTTGGTCGCGAACAAATTTTAGAGTTTTGGCATGGCGTGGTCAACAGTGGGAAACGGTTCTTGTGGGTCTTAAGATCGGACTTGAGTGATGGAGAGCCCGGAGTTGGCCCAGTTCCCGTGGAGCTTGATCAAGGGACCAAGGAAAGAGGGTGTATTGTTAGCTGGGCTCCACAAGAGGAGGTACTGGCCCACCAAGCAATTGGAGGGTTTCTGACTCATAGCGGCTGGAACTCAACTTTGGAGAGTATGGTAGCTGGAGTGCCTATGATTTGTTGGCCACAAATTGGTGATCAACAAGTTAATAGTAGGTGTGTGAGTGAGATTTGGAAGATTGGACTTGATATGAAGGACACGTGTGATAGATCGACGATTGAGAATTTGGTAAGGGACTTGATGGATAACAAGAGGGATAAGATCATGGAGTCAACGGTTCAGATTGCGAAAATGGCTCGTGATGCTGTCAAGGAAGGCGGGTCCTCTAATCGTAACCTAGAGAAGTTGATTGAAGACATAAGGTCAATGGCTTTTAAGGCTTGAAAAATGAAAAACATGATTCAATGTAGTGATTTCACAGAAAAATAATATTGAAACGGTAAGAAACTTATTGCGAATGCCCAAAGACAAAAGAATAATTCAGTAACTGTAGTTCGCATTAATAAGATCATTGGAAATTTTGGGGTCTTGTATGTTATTATTTTAACAATCATATTTTAGCAATGAAATAACCCCAAGTTTATTAAAATTTAGCCGTATATCAATTATATTCCCTTCCTCGATCGCAAGTACCTTTTCATCAATTACCCATGATAAATTGACCGGAATGAGATTCAAAGGGGGAAAAAAATATTTTCTACATTAAAAGTAAAATAGCCTGTTAATAATAAAAATTAATGACTCATGTAGTTTCATTATTTCCCTATAAATATAAATTTGGGGTATAAAAAGCAGTTCAAAAATTTCAAAAAACTTATTTTCTTCTAATAAGTAGATTCGGAATTCATTTAAGAATCAAATTATGAAAATAAGAGCGTCACTTTACAAAATTTATAACTTTAATGTCTTTTCAGCTCAGTATCATTAATAAGGAGAAATATTGAGAAAAAAGAAGAAGAGAAAATTAGACAAGAAATTTTAAAACAATGAAAGTTGTCACGACCACATGGCACAATATTAGCACAAGTTCGTTTCTTGTATAAGAGCCTAAACAATTTAAGTCATCAATTTTTTTTTAACAGACAATGCTTTACTTTTCCTTCTTAATTTGTCATATGTAGGTATACTTGGCTTGGCTCTATGCATCCCAATAGCTCAATAGATGCGACAAAATGAACCTGCCAATTGCTATTATATCTTGATTAAAACTAACGTTAAGAAATAATTAAAATCGAGCCATGTGACCTTAATTTCCATTTTCTGAAGTCTTATTCATCTTTACATTAGTCTAGCAAGTCACTGTAATATTTTATTATAAAGTTCTATTCATATCACATCGACCTTCCAAAAATATCCAATTGGAAATTGGGAATCCTAATATTTTTAATTTTAAATAAATTTCTACAAATTTGAAGCCATGCAGATTGTCAAGTCACCTTCATAAACACTGATAACAATCATGATCGTCTCATTCGTAACACTGGCATAACCTCCTTCTGTGGTCGCTTCCCTGTGTTTCACTTCAGCTTCATCCCTCACGGTTTACCATGCCATTTCAAATGCCCCCAGTTTATCTGTCCAAGAATTGTTTAGCACCGTCACAAGTGCATGCAAGCCGTCGACTGTTTGAAAAGTCAAAAGAAATTGATATGCATGATCTTCTAGCTGCAATAATAGAAATATTGATGAAGCATGTGGCTGAATTCGTGGAAATTGAAGTCAAAAGGAGTAGGTGTAATAGTGCCATTGATTTTGGCACTATAAATAAAGATGTATTCTTCATTTGCAAATTATCTCAAAATTTAAGGGAATTCTAAAATTGAGAGTAACAATTTAATTATAGAATTGTTAAGCGAGTGAGCAATTGAAGCATTTATATTTGAGAGGTTTTTCCTTTTAAGTGTGTGAGAATACTGAGTATATTTGGATTTTAGAAAGTGAGTTTCCTTTACTCAAATATTATACTTTAATAATTGTTAATAATACAATTATTTTCTCTTACTTCCATGGATGTAGGCATAATTGGCGAGCCACATTAAATTTTGTGTTTTTTATTTTTCTGTGATTATTTGGTGCGCTTGATTCCGCATTCCGCGTACAACAAGTGGTATCAGAGTCGACGATTCGTATTTGGAGGAATACATAACTATTCACATATATGGAAATGTTCCCGTATACGGTATTGTTCACGAATATGGTGGAGACGGCCATTTATACTTGGGAGATAGTCAATTGTAAGTAGTGTGTATTTATACATGTTTAGGAAAGTTTTATCAATAAGATGATACGAGTCTAAGGAGTCTGGATTTTAAGTGGGACCGTTTTGACCCCTCCATTCTCTTGCAAACTTTCATGATGCATTTATTCACGCGAAATTAATATCATAGAGGTTGTTTTTCAAGTGGAAACAATTTGTTGAGAAAATGGTAGAATGTGAAACTTCCATAATTGGAGAGATATCTACCGAAACTATTTCAGGAGATACTTCAGGTGAGAGGCGAGATTTGTCAAATCGCAATTAAGCAGCTGTTATAAGAGGCCAGAAGATCAATGTTGAAAAGTTTGATGGGAAAATCAACTTTGGCATATGAAGGTGCAAAGTTATGGATGCCTTTATTCAAATCGATCTCAATGTTGTTATAGAAAATAAAAGACACTTATATAATGAAGAAACTTGAGATGACAGTTCATTAGTATCCGCTTAGATTTGAGCAAATTTTCGCCGAGGTAGAGAATTGTTGAAAAGTCAAAAGAAATTGATAGCATGATCTTCTAGTTGCAATATTAGAAATATTGATAAAGCATGTGGCTGAAATCATGGAAATTGAAGCCAAAAGGAGTGGGTGCAATAGTGCCATTGATTGTCCTATAAATAGAGATGTATTCTTTATTTGGAAATCATCCCAAAATTAGAGAGAATCCCAAAATTGAGAGCAACAATTCAATTATATAATTGTTAAGAGAGTGAGCAATTAGAGAGTTTGTAATTGAGAAATTTTTCCTTTTAAGTGTGTAAGAGTACTGGGTGTATTTGAATTTTAGGAAATAAGTTTTCTTTACTCAAATATTGTACTGTAATAATTGTTAATAATATAATTATTTTCTTTTACTCTTGTGGACCTATGCATAATTGGCGAACTACGTTAAATTTTATGTCTTTTATTTTTCTGTGATTATTTAGTGCGGTTGATTTTGAATTTTGCACACAACATCGACTTCATTGAGTGAACCATCTGGGCAGTGGTGGCGGCCAACTTGTATTATAACAGGTGGTATCATGTCTTTTGCAACTATTGATGTTGCGGATGAGCTTCGAATTCCTGTCATCGCTTTCGGAACTGACAGTGCTTCTTGTACTTGGACCTATTTCCATCTTCCCAAGCTCATCCAAAGGCGAAGTTCCTTTTGCCAGGTGATTTTCTTCTCCATCCTTTAAGTAAACTTGCAGTTGGATTAAGGTTAAAAAATAATAAAACACGAACTCTAATCTACTAAAAGATTAAAAAAAACATTGTACCACGAGTCTGTATTTTTTCTTTTCTTTTCTTTTAATTTGAAATGAGGGATCTTGATATACTTTAAATTAATAGTTACAGATGAAAACATGGAGAAACCAGTTACTAGCATTCCAGGATTCGAAAATGTTTTTCGACATATAGACCTTCCAGGCATTTGCAGAGTTGAAACAGTAAATGAGTATACTTTGCAATTCTTAATTGGGGAGACCTCAAGCATGAGTATTCAAGCTTCTGCTTTCGTTATTAACACCTGTAACGAAATTGAAGCCCCTATGGTTTCTAGATTAAGCTCCTTTATCTCCAAGATATACACATCGGTCCTCTACATGAGATACACGAATCAAGTATCAGAGAATGCTCGCCTTTAGTTTCATCCAGCGGTGTTCTCCGAAAAGAAGACAAAAGTTGCATGATGTGGCTTGATTTGCAGCCGTCTAGGGCCGTATTATACGTCAGTTTGGGGGTTTACTGGGGCTCTCTCTGGAACAATTATTGGAGTCTTGGCTTGGGATAGTCAACAATGGAAAACAGTTCTTGTGGGTCATATGATCCGACTTGATTTTGGGAGAATTCGGGATTGGCCTAATTCCAACGGAGCTAGAAGAAGGAACCCAAGAAAGGAGGCTTATAGTTGATTGGGCTCCTCAAGAGGACGTTTTGGCCCATCAAGCCATTTGTGGATTTTTAACCCACAGCGGCTGGAACTCAGCTTCAGATGGCATCGTGTGGCTGGAGTGCCTATGATATGCTGGCCAATACTTGCTGATCTTCTATATGTGGTAGGGATAGCAGCATTGAGCACTCGACACAGAAAAAGACACATTTGCAGCAATACTGTGATCTTTCTTCCAACAAGAGAACATGATCAGAATGGAGCAATCACATGTTAATCCTCACGTAGTGCTCCTGCCCTACCCTTTACAAGGCCACATCAAACCCATGATGTGTCTAGCAGAGCTTCTTGGCAGTGCAAATTTTCAAGTCACCTTCGTAAACACTGATCACAACCACGACCTTCTTCTTCGCAACACCGACATAACTTCATTTTGCAATCGCTTCTCTAATTTCTAGTTCAGGTCCATCCCTAGCAGTCTTCCCGCCAATGTGATACGTTCCGGCTTAACTGCCAAAGATGTATTTGACGCCATGAAGGCGGTGAGCAAGCCGACATTCCGGGATCTGTTGATTTCACTCGGTGAAGAGATCGAGCAGCGCCAGTGCCCAACATGCGTTATAGCAGATGGTATCCTGTGTTTCTTGACTCTCGATGTTTCGAAGGAGCTTCAAATTCCTCTCCTCGCTCTAAGAACTCACAATGCTTCTTACTCTTGGATTTACTTCCACCTTCCCAAGCTCATTGAGGATGGCCATATCCGATTTCCAGGTGATATGTTTTTGGAGGATTTTTAATTTGTTTTCCGTTTTTGGTTATTTACATAAAATTTGTTCATTAATTGCAGATGAAAACATGGACAAACCCGTTGCAGGCATTCCATGATTTGAAATTTTTCTTCGGAATAAAGATCTTCCAGGAACTTGCCGAGTTAAAACAAGCGACAATGATTATCTTTTGCAGTTCTTCATCGGAGAAACCTTTGCCATGACTCGAGCTTCTGCCCTCATTCTCAACACCTTTAAAATCGAAGCCCCCATAGTTTCTCTACTTGGCTCTCATTTTACAAAGATCTACACAATTGGTCCTCTGCACAAGCTTCGGAAGTCGCGTATGAAAGTTATTAACTCACCATCTGTCTCATCCAGCGGCTCAGCCTCCGAAATCTGTTCTGTATGTTAGTTTCGGGAGCTTGGTAGGGCTCATTCGTGAGCAAATATTAGAGCTTTGGCATGGCTTGGTCAACAGCGGTCAAAAGTTCTTGTTGGTGGTGAGACCCGACTTGATTTTGGAGGAACCCGGAGCTGGGGAAACTCCGCTGGCCCAAAATGAAGGAACTGAGGAAAGAAACAGGTTCATTGTTAGCTGGGCCCCACAAGAAGAGGTTCTGGCCCATCCAGCTGTTGGTGGGTTTTTGACCCACGGTGGGTGGAACTCAACGCTGGAGGGCATTGCAGCTGGAGTGCCTATGATGTTAACCTAAATAATTCCTTATTGATTTTGATGATAACAAACATGATTAAGTTTGATAAATCTTTTGAGGACTCAATATATTTTTTTTAATCTATTTTTGACAAGTTTCATAAAGTATTGTTTATAAAGATTTGGAGTCAAAACAGTCATCTTGCAAAATAGTTCACTACATCAGTTTTTGTGGAAAGTGGCGATCCGACATGTGTAATAAACGGCTCACCGATTTCAAGCAGAAATGGAGATTAGCCTCTGGACGTAAACGGCACACCGACATGTGTGATAAACGGCTCGCCGATATCAACCAGTAGCCTCTGGACCTAAACGGCGAACCGATATGTTTCTAAACGGCTCGCTGATATCAACCAGAACTGAAGGGTAGTCTCTGGACCTAAATGACAAACCGACATGTGTGATAAACTGCTCGCCGATAGCAACCAGTAGCCTCTGGACCTAAACGACGATTCGACATCTAGCTAACGGCGATCCGACAATTTGAAAAATCAGCCCAATGGTCATATTGACCAGTCAAATGGCGATCCGACATCTAGCTAACGGCGATCCGACAATTTGAAAAATCAGCCCAATGGTCATATTGACCAGTCAAATGGCGATCCGACATCTAGCTAACGGCGATCCGACAATTTGAAAAATCAGCCCAATGGTCATATTGACCAGTCAAATGGCGATCCGACATCTAGCTAACGGCGATCCGACAATTTGAAAAATCAGCCCAATGGTCATATTGACCAGTCAAATGGCGATCCGACATCTAGCTAACGGCGATCCGACAATTTGAAAAATCAGCCCAATGGTCATATTGACCAGTCAAATGGCGATCCGACATCTAGCTAACGGCGATCCGACAATTTGAAAAATCAGCCCAATGGTCATATTGACCAGTCAAATGGCGATCCGACATCTAGCTAACGGCGATCCGACAATTTGAAAAATCAGCCCAATGGTCATATTGACCAGTCAAATGGCGATCCGACATCTAGCTAACGGCGATCCGACAATTTGAAAAATCAGCCCAATGGTCATATTGACCAGTCAAATGGCGATCCGACATCTAGCTAACGGCGATCCGACAATTTGAAAAATCAGCCCAATGGTCATATTGACCAGTCAAATGGCGATCCGACATCTAGCTAACGGCGATCCGACAATTTGAAAAATCAGCCCAATGGTCATATTGACCAGTCAAATGGCTGTCTCTTATACACATCTCTCTTGTTAAGACTTAATCGTCTAGAGTAAAAGATCTATGGCAACCCTAAATGATTCAACCTTTAGAGAAGGGCAATCTACAACTAGACTACCATTCTTTGATGGAAATTACTATGCTTATTGGAAAACTAGAATGAGAATCTATTTGCAAGCCTTAGATTATGAAATTTGGGAAATTGTGTGTGACGGTTTATTCATGCCTATGTTTAAAGATGAAGTAGGAGATAATATTCCTAAACCTTCAAGTCAATGGAGTGAGTTAGAAAAGAGAAAAATGTCTTTAAACTCCAAGGCTATGAATGCTTTGTTTTGTGCCCTTGATAAGAAAGA
>MKYO02025681.1:4011-37909 GCA_002013955.2 Citrus medica
GTAATGGAACTCATCCATTGCTTTACTTGTTCTTCAGAAGAAATGGATTTGTATTTGGCTTCATGCTCTTCAACCAATTCAATCCAAGATTTTATTGGCATGGCTGAGGAAAGGAGCTTTTCTTTAGAAGGGGATGTTTGGGATTCTTTGGATGGTTCTTGGGAGGCAGAATCTTTAAGAGGTGCCTTCCCTTTGTCTCTTTTCTTTGGTGCCATTACCTGTTTTGGAGAAATTCCCGTGTTAGAAAATCAGGAACATAATTTTTATCACCTTTAATAAATTCTATGTCAAAATCAAAAACACTGAGAATAGCTTGCCATCGTGCAAAAATCTGTTTTGATGCAATGTTATGGACATCCTTCTCTAAGACATGTTTTGCAGCTTTGCAATCAATTCTAAGTAAAAATTTTTGATTTAACAAATCACTTTGGAATTTAGTAATGCATAAAATAATAGACAAGATTTCTTTTTTGATAGTAGAATAATTTTTCTGACAATCGTTCTAATGGGCAGAAATATATTGTACTATCTGTTCTTTATTATTCTCTTTTTGCTTTAGAATACCTCCATATCATAAATCTGATGCATCAATTTCAACAATTTTAGGAAATGCAGGATTTGCAAGATGTAAACATGGAATGCTTTTAACAGACTGTTTTATTAATCTAACCACTTTGGTATGCTCTTCAGACCATGCAACATGATTCTTTTTTAACCTATCATGCAAAGGTTTTGACATTCTATTGATGTTGGGGCAGAAATCAAGAATATAATTTAAACTACCAAGAAATCTTTGTAATTGGGTTTTATCTAAAATTTTGTCTGGGAATTTATCTGCAAACAAAAGATATCTTTCAATAGGAGTGATGGTTCCTTTGGAAATATAATGANTATTTGAAAAGTGTCATAGCATTTTGGGCTATACCATAATTTCAGAAGGCTTTGGGATTAACAAAACATTACTTAGAAATTCTGAAATTGGATCTATTTGCAAAGTTTTATAACATTTTGGACCGTAATATAGTTTTATAAAGTTTTGAGATCAAACTGTAAATTTGGGAAATATGTCACTGTAGCAGTTACTGTAGAAAACGGCGATCCGACATCTTGATAACGGCTCCCCGACATCTAACAGAATTGAAGATTAGTCTCTGGACCTAAATGGCGATCCGACAATTTTGATAAACAGCTCGCCGATATCTAACAGAACTGAAGATTAGTCTCTGGACCTAAACGGTGATCCGACAATTTGAAATATCAGTCCAACGGTCATATTGACCAGTCAAACGGCGATCCGACAGTGTGCAGAAAGTCAATAACGGCTAGTTTTCAGCTCCAACTATAAATAAGTTCAATCCAATTCAAACAAGAAGAATTCCAACGATCATCATTGAGCAAAATATTGAGAATACAACTTTCATTGAGCTTTAAATTCTTGTATTAATCTCATTCATTCACACATTGAGCTTTCACTTGTGATCAAACACATTGTGTGAGAGAGATTCATTTGTAATCCTTTTTGTAAACTCAAGTTAAAAGATTGTAAGTGTTGGGATACACTTGGGTTAAGAGATTGGTGATAATCTCTTGTTGTGAAGGTCCATTGATACCTTAGAAGTCAATTGTAAGCATTTGAAGCCTTGGAGCCTTGCTTAGTGAAACCCTCAAGCCCGGTGAGCTTGGAAGCGTGGACGTAGGCGGGGATTGCCGAACCACGTAAAAATTATTGTGTTTGCTCTCTCTTCCCTTACTCCTTTATTATTGTGCTTTATTGAATTTATTGTTTTTTATTCCACTAAGGCATTAGATTAAATTGTTGTGTGATTTGCTTAGCTTAATTTTTAAAATCTCAATTCACACCCCCCTCTTGGGTTGCACACTTGTATTTCATTTGGTATCAAAGCGATGTGCTCTTACGTAGACTTAACCGTCTAGAGTTAAAGATCCATAGCAACCCAAATTAGCTCAACCATCATGGAAGGCCAATCTACCACTAGACCTCCATTTTTCGATGGAAATGATTATCCTTATTGGAAAACTATGATGAGAATCTTTTTACAAGCTTTAGATTATGAAATATGGGAAATAGTTTGTGATGGTTCTTTCAATCCTAGGAAGAATGCTTTAAGTGAGTTGGATAGGAAAATTATGTCTTTAAATTCCAAGGCTATGAATGATTTATTTTGTGCCTTAGATAAAAAGGATTTTCATAGAATTTCAAATTGTTCTAATGCTTATGAAATTTGGAGAAAACTTGAAGTTGTGTATGAGGAGACTACAAACGAGGAGGAATCTCATGAAGTGTCAAATTTGGCACTTATGGCAATTAGAGATGAATCGGATGATGAACTTGATGAGGTAAAATGGTAAATGATCTTCCCACTTATGATGAAATACATTATGTGTTTAAAAAATTGTATGACGAATTGATGAAAGTTGGTAAAAAGAATGCATGTGTTAAAAAGAAAACGGTAGAGTTCACAAATGAAAATGAATCTCAAAGTGCAAAGATTAGTTGCCTAAAATTAGAAAATAAAACATTGCATGATAGAGTTGCATTATCAAATGAGAAACCTAGCACTTCACACAAGCATCTAGAATCACATGTAAATGACTTGAAAAATGAAAAAGATGCCTTGCAAAAATCCAATGTTTCATTAAATGAAAAGATCAAAGAATTGGAATTAGATAATGAAATGTTACATGATGGAATTGCATCATTCACATGTAAACAAAGTACTTCACATGAGCATGAGAAATCACATGTTGATGAATTAATAAAAGAAAATGAAATGCTTAAGAAGAAGAGCAATGAGTTAAATAAGATTGTTTTAAAATTTACAAATGGACAAAAGATGTTGGATAACTTGATTAATTCACAAAAATGTGTGTTTGATAAAGGAGGACTTGGTTATAAGCCAAATTTGAAACAAAAGTATTATAAGAATTACTTTGTGAAGAGTACATCTATTAACAATCAAGTTGTATGTCATTATTGTAATCAAAACGGTCATATGAAGTTTGGTTGTCCAGTTAAAAGAAATGCATATTATGGAGCAACATGTATTTGGGTTCCAAAAGAAACCATTGCTAACACTCAAGGACCCAATAGTATTTGGGTACCAAATGGCACAACGTGAATGTTTTCTTTGTAGGTACCACAATCAAGGAATGGTGGAGAAGCTCCTTGATGAAATCTTGTGAGGATAATCACTTGAGTATGGTCTAGGAGAAAAAGATGAGGCAAGATGATTTAATTGTTTTCGTAACAATTCTTGCCATTTTTATTTTGTTGAATGAATCATGATAAATGAATTTGCAAAAGTATGCTTGTATGTTTACATGATGGAATTATCATTGTGTATAACATTGAGTGATTTATCATGATGCCTTTGTTTGATTTTGATGATTGTATGGTCTTTGATTTCATCTTCTTAATTGTCTATCATCATTGTCCATCTCTTATGTATGTGTGAATTCATACGCCATTAATTGTGTTATATCATTTATAAAATTCGCACAAATGACTTATTGCACTTATGAATTTGATCACTTGTTCTTTACTCATAATGATGGCTTTTCTTAATAGCTATGTTGATTTTGATGATCTTATATTGCAATTATACACTTATGTTTTGCTTAAGATTTTAGATAAAGAATATGTTTTGATAATTACATGTATTTGAAGAAGTTTGATCTTATGAGATCTATGATTGGTGAATGGATGCATTTTTTGTACTTTATTGATGTATTGTTGAATATGCCTCACTTGTTTTAAATGATATCGAAAAAGGGAAAAATACATATAATTCGAGAATTTTAAGCATATAAGATTTTTTAAGTTATATTGAAATGTCACATTAGATATTTGATAAGTTTAGTTGTCTTGATTTATAAAATGTAATTGGTAATTATGGAGCTTGAATATTTGATAATATGCATGTCAATTTGGTAAAGAAATCAAAACTCTTTGCGAAGAGCAATTTTCAAAAATTTGGCATAAAATTGGGATGATTTGATTTCTTGATGATTTTTATAATTGATGATTATATGTGCGTTGCTTGATGAATTGAAGGAGTTGTTGATGAATTGAAGGAGTTGTTGATTTGTTATAATTGTTTAAACTTATATGGAAGTGTTTTTAACCATGTTGTGAATTTGAGGATTTGTTCATTTTTAAGGGGAGACTCTGTCGAAATTTTTGCTCACACAAAATGGGTAATATCTTCATCGGATTATTTTTTATGATATTGTTTCAATTGCATCTATCTATCTTTTCTTTTTTATGATGAAGGGGGAGATAAATATGATATGTTTTTGGATAAAATCATTTTGGTTAAAATTTTAAATTGGCCATATATTTAGGGGGAGCATATAATATGATTTTAGATAATATGCATTTTGAACTTTTTTGTTGTCCAAAAGGGGAGACAAAGTAATATATCATTTTGATGTTGTCAAAAGGAGGAGAATAATATGGACTCTTGAATATTGTTTTGATGATTAATATGTGATTATGGTGATGATTTTGAGATATGATGATGATTTGATTACATGGTTGTTTTATATGATAAGTTTATGTTATGAGTTGTTGACTTGGTAATTGATGGAATAATGGTTCATGATATTTTTATGTGATGATTTGTGTATGGAGTTGGCATGTATCATGATTTATAATAATTTGGGAGTAACATTACTAAACTTGTATGTGAGGTAATGCTTGTTGATAGGGAGAGAATGTGTCAAAATTTCTACTTGGCTACATGGGTAACAAATTTGCTACTCTTTTTCTTTTCCACTAAGTTTTCTTTTTGATGATGAGGGGGAGAAGAATGCATATATTTAAATTTGTTAATTTAGCTAAATTGTAAGAGAAGCTTACATTTAGGGAGAGTAATTTGTGCAATTATTTTTTAAATACATGAAACGTTTGTCATCATCAAAAAGGGGGAGATTGTTAACATATATGTTTCCATAATATTGATTTTGATGATAACAAACAAGATTAAGAATGATTAATCTTTTAAGCTCAAATTATTTTTTATACATTTTAAATAAATCATTATTTTCACATTTTAAAGGTTTTATATTTAATGGAAAAATGATTTTATGAAATTGATTGTTTTTATTCTTTTTAAATAAATCATTATTTTCACATTATAAATGTTTCATATTTAATGGAAAAATGATTTTATGAAATTGGTTGTTTTTCAAAGTTTATGGTTTAATTGAAAGAATTTTGAAAATTTTGAAATAAACAAGTATTACTTGAAATTTTGGAGAGTGACTTATTTGAAAAGTGTCAGAGCATTTTGGGCTATACCATAATTTCAGAGGTTTTGAGATTAACAAAGCATTACTTAGAAATTCTGAAATTGAACCTATTTGCAAAGTTTTATAACATTTTGGGTCGTAATATAGTTTTATAACATTTTGGGGTCAAATAGTAAATTTGGGAAATATGTCACTGTAGCAGTTACTGTAGAAAACGGCGATCCGACATCTTGATAACGGCTCGCCAACATCTAACAGAATTGAAGATTAGTCTCTGGACTTAAACGGCGATCCGACAATTTTGATAAACGGCTCGCCGATATCTAACAGAACTGAAGATTAGTCTCTGGACCTAAACGGCGATCCGACATCTAGATAACGGCGATCCGACAATTTGAAATATCAGTCCAACGGTCATATTGACCAGTCAAACGGCGATCCGACATCTAGTTAACGGCGATCCGACAGTGTGCAGAATGTCAATAACGGCTAGTTTTCAGCTCCAACTATAAATAAGCTCAATCCAATTCAAATAAGAAGAATTCCAACGATCATCATTGAGCAAAATATTGAGAATACAACTTTCATTGAGCTTTAAATCCTTATATTAATCTCATTCATTCACCCATTGAGCTTTCACTTGTGATCAAACACATTGTGTGAGAGAGATTCATTTGTAATCTTTTTTGTAAAATCAAGTTAAAAGATTGTAAGTGTTGGGATACACTTGGGTTAAGAGATTGGGGATAATCTCTTGTTGTGAAGGTCCATTGACACCTTGGAAGTCAATTGTAAGCATTTGAAGCCTTGGAGGCTTGCTTAGTGAAATCCCCAAGCCCGGTGCGCTTGGAGGCATGGACATAGGCGGGGATTGCCGAACCACGTAAAAATTATTGTGTTTGCTCTCTCTTCCCTTACTCCTTTATTATTGTGCTTTATTGAATTTATTGTTTTTTATTCCATTAAGACATTAGATTAAATTGTTGTGTGATTTACTTACCTTAATTTTTAAAATCCCAATTCACCCCCCCTCTTGGGTTGCACACTTGTATTTCAAAAGTAACATGACGTCAAGTCACCAATAATTTGCAAACAAAAAATCCTAAGCTTCCCCGCCGTCACACACACTAGCAACACTCAATACTGGTCGGATACACTCTCGACACGGATTTAAAGGACATCGGCTGTGTGATTCCAGCGAGAGCAAGCCATTTTCTTTCCCAAGTCCATCGAGCCACTTCACATTCACTGGTTCCAGCTGAACAATTTCACTATCACAACCTTCAAGATCGCCACCAGTACGGCTTCTCCTGGTTCCCATCGTGGACAACTCCGTAATCACCATTTTTCGACAGGCGCAACAGCCCTGGTGAAGGATTAGATTGTGTTTGGTTTTCGAAACTTCGCCATTTCAATTAATTGTGGCTTTATTTGAACAATTAATTTTGGTGTTATATTAACATAATATTATAACTTTATTTGAACAATTAAGTTTGGTGTGTTATATTTTGAAACTTTGAACGTATTATTGTAGCTTTATTTGAATAATTAGTCCCGATGTGTTATATTTTGAAATTTTAAATGTATTATTTTAGCTTTATTTAAATAATTTATTTATTTAAATTTTATTCAATTTTAAATTTAATTGGTAGTAAAATTATTTTTATATTATATATATATTTTTTATTTCATTAGTTGGAGAGAACTAAAAAATTTTAATTCGAAAACTAATACGCAAAATGGTGGATTGGATATGGATTGAGTCAAATCCGCATCTGATCCGCAGACGTATGAATTGGATATGGATTGAGTTAAATCCACATCCGATCCGCAGATGTATGGATTGGATTTAGATTGAATTTTATCAATCCGTGGATTGGATTGGATTGAAAAATTATAATCCGCAAAATCATGGATCAGATATGGATTGATGTTAAATTCGTAAAATCCGATCCGCGAACACCCCTAATTCACACTCTTAATTTTTTTTTAGGTCTGAAATCTGAAATGATTTAATTTTTTGTCTGAATAACAACAAGAAATTGAAGACAGATAGAAATTTTATAATATTTTAATTAACATGTATTCTAGTTTAATTCGGTTTATTATTTAGATTTTCATTGTTTATGTATAGCTTACTTAGGTTGTATTCTTAGTTTAGATGTAAATCTTATTAAAATAATTTTCTAGTCAAATTAGAATAAGTCGTAATTATCATAAATAAGTGTTTTTTGTATCTTTTACAAGTAGCCTTTGGTTGTTTGTTATTTGATTATTTCTTGGAATAAACTTTATGTTTAAGTTCAATAATATTTTTACTTATCAAAGCTCCGTGTGAGTTTTCGAGTTTAATTAATGGGAAAATGACACAGAGACCCCTAACGTTTGAATAATGGACACAAAACCCCCTAATATTTTAAAAAAGACACTCAGACCCCTATTTCTTAATAGTAAATTATAATTTTACCATTATACCGTTATAGCATATTAAAAAATAATTGTTTATTATCCAATTTATTTCTATATTATTAATAAAATTACGAATATAACTTTATTATCCAATTTTTTCATTTAATTTTTATCAAATTTTATCTTCAAACTAAATAAATTTAATCCATTGCTCAAAAATAAAAATAGATTAAATTGATTATTAATATAATAAAAATAACATATATTAAATATAAAAATAACATATATTAAATTAAAATAAATTTAATTTATATATGGAGAATTGTTATTTTTAAAAAATTATCAATTTAATTTATATATAAGAAATTATAAGAAATAACATATGGAGAATTGTTATTTTTATTATATTAATAATCAATTTAATCTATTTTTATTTTTGAGCAATGGATTAAATTTATTTAGTTTGAAGATAAAATTTGATAAAAATTAAATGAAAAAATTGGGTAATAAAGTTATATCCATAATTTTATTAATAATATATAAATAAATTGGATAATGAACAATTATTTTTTAATATGTTATAAGGGTATAATGGTAAAATTATAATTTACTATTAAGAAATAGGGGTATGTGTGTCTTTTTTGAAACATTAGGGGATTTTGTGTCCCTTATTCAAACGTTAGGGGTCTCTGTGTCCTTTTCCCTTAATTAATTATCGACATTCCGTGAAATCAACAAGTCTTAACCCTCCAGGTTCATGATATTCTTTCTAATCAACCTAAATTTAGGATGTTCCTTCCTTTATTATGGTATTCTCAAGAATCAATGAAATATTAGAGAATTAAACCAATAAGTCACATCTTGTTTGTTTTCATAAATAAATAAATAAATAATCTTAAACATGGTTATTTGACATTTATGTCCTTATAAATCAAACAAAAAAAGATTAGGTTTTATTATTTAGGAAATAAATATATTTTATAAAGATATTTTTGAAATATAATATTTATTTCTCATTCAAACATTTTTCTATTCAAATAAGTATAATAAAGGCGTATTTTTCTATTAAAATGTAAATGTTCGAAAATCATACATAAATTAAAAAAAATAAATAATAATTTGAAATTAATAAAATTGTAAACTTTAAACATTTAACAAACAAGTCCTTAGTAACTCAATTCAATAGTTAGGACTTAGGAAAGAAGTCGATTCTTCATATTATTCTACAAGATTAAAAAGATTCCAGTATTTTTTATTAGACTGAAAATGAGGTTAGAAATTTGGGTCTTGCTACGGTATGTTTTTTGTTGTTGTTTAATTTTAGGGAAAATGACACAGAGACCCCTAACGTTTGAATAAGGGACACAAAACCCCCTAATGTTTCAAAAAAGACACCCAGACCCCTATTTCTTAATAGTAAATTATAATTTTACCATTATACCCTTATAGCATATTAAAAAATAATTGTTTATTATCCAATTTATTTCTATATTATTAATAAAATTATGGATATAACTTTATTACCCAATTTTTTCATTTAATTTTTATCAAATTTTATCTTCAAACTAAATAAATTTAATCCATTGCTCAAAAATAAAAATAAATTAAATTGATTATTAATATAATAAAAATAACAATTCTCCATATGTTATTTCTTATAATTTCTTATATATAAATTAAATTGATAATTTCTTAAAAATAACAATTCTCCATATATAAATTAAATTTATTTTAATTTAATATATGTTATTTTTATATGGGAAAATATCCACCGTCCACCTGATTTTGTCCACTTTATCAAAAATACACAAATCCTAATTTTTTTAGCTGTGCTCCACCTGAACTTATAATTTTTTCACATTTCCACCTCCGTCTGCAAACCGTCAAGACGTTGCTGACGTCATAAGGCTAAAATGATAATTTCACTTGGGCTTAAAAAACGACGTCGTTTAAGATCTGTAATAAGCAAAAAAAAAAGGAGGCATAGTGGTCCACCAGTACAGCAAGCAACGAAAACAGCCATAGTTTATTCCCCACCACAAGCACGAAGAAACAACAAAATCCCGCCATTTTTCCTATAGTTTCCATGCATTTTCATCAATGAACCACGCTTAAGTTTCAAATATTTTGTTAAAATGAAGATTCAGAGGCATTGACGAAAGCGGAGAGCTATTACGAAGTCGCGACGTTTTGCTTTTTTAAGGGTTTGAAGCTATAATCAAGTGAGTTTTGTTTTATTTACTTATTTTCAGTTAATTTTTGACATGCAACATGTTTTTGAAACAATTTCTGGTGATTGTTGTTAACACATTCATTCGCTGTTACTAGAAACCCTAGAATATAGATTAGTTTGATTTGTAACATATTTGTTGGGGGTAATGATAAATTGGGGAGTAATATGGCGTTTTCGGCTGTTGAGATGCAAATTTATGAAAGATTATGCTACTATAGTTGAATGCATGTTTATCCCCTGCCTAGTAATGTATCTTTGTCCGTGGTTTACATATAAAATTTGGGGGTTTTGAAAATTTTTCGTTGGTGATGTATGGGTCATGGTTTTAACCCCTGGCTATATATGTATGTATATCCCTCAGCCCCCCGATGAAGATTTGGTTGTTGCATGTAAAATTAGAATGTTTAAAAAGCTAGCTACATGCATCCATATCCAGCTAGATGTTTGTTTACATGCATTTTCTTTAAGTTTCTGACCTGCAATATTAATAATACATTAATAGGAAGATAGTAGAGTTACCAACAAAACTCAAGAACTGTAAACCAGTGCTGAATGTTTATTTTTTATTTTTTTTGGGCATTCAGGATGCAACTAGTAGAGTTAGTGATATCCTTTCGAGGCATGAAAAAGAATTTAGGGTTGCTTCAACCTGATTGTACAGTTGCGAAGATTAAGGATACTGTTGTAAGCATTACGAGTCCATATGGGTTAGATTGTGCTTCAAAAGTCATGTTATATGTTACAAATCCAGAGAATCAGGCTAAGATTGCACTGGATTCAGATTTTGGGCTAGACGTTTTGCTTAAAATTCATCAGGTTTTGGGTGTGAAGACTCTCACAGTTGAAGTTGCACCAGCACTGTACCCTCAGTTTCAAGATTCTGCCTTACTACAGGCATTATTGACTAACCTAGGAGTTGTATTGCCTGATGAACTGATTAATCAGTTGAATGATTCTGTCGGCGAAAATGCCTCTGTTGGGGGGGCAAGCTACTGTTAGAAAGGATGATGTTGTTGAGGGACAAGCTACTGTTGGGGGTGGTGAATCTGACGAAGATGCATTACTATCTGACTACTCGGACAGAAATGATTGCAGCGATGATGATGTTAATGCACAAGTCATGCAAGCTGAAGTTGATGGTGCTGCTGTAGGTACTCTTGTCAATGAGGACAGTGAAGGCACAACTGAAACTGACGTTGATTCAGATTCAGATTCAGATGGTAGTTTATATGGTGATAATAAGGAGGTAAAAGGGGTTGTTGATTCTTCTGATGATGATATTGAGCTTGGGACTGTCAAATTGACCAATTACATACAACAACATGAGTATAAAGTGGGTGCTGATGGGAAAAATAAGCTAAAATTAGGACATGTGTTTAGAGATGTTGCTCATTTTAGAGAGATTTTGCATGAAGTGATGATTAGGAAAGGGTTTGACATTAAAACAGTTTACAGTGAGCCAAGAAGGTTTGTGGGTACTTGTAAAGAGGCTGGCTGTCCGTGGTATGTGGCTGGTGCAAAACTAAACGATGGAACTGGTTTTATATTGCGACAGTATAATAAGAAGCATGAGTGCAGACTTACCAGCAAGACAGTGAAAGTGTCTTCTTCTTGGGTAGCTAGCAAAATAACAAGTCAGGTTGCCATTGACCCGAATGTGAAAATTGATCTTTTGAAGAATTTTATGCAAGAGACGTATGGTTTGAAGATTGAAAATTTGACATTGTATCGAGCTAGGGCAAAGGCAAGAACGGAGGTTTTTGGGGATCATTCGAAGGGATATCAGAACCTGTTTGAGTATGCTGCAGCTGTTCACAAAGCTGATCCGGGAGCAATATGTAAGGTGTTGTGTGATGGTGTTTCTATACCCGATAAGGTATTATTCCAAAGATTTTTTGTTTCATTTCCAGCACAAAGAAATGCATTTCTTAATGGCTGTAGGCCTTTTATCTGGGTAGATGGATGTCACTTAAAGGGTAAATATGAGGGAGTACTGTTAGCTGCTATTGGCATGGATGGTAATAATGGGATTGTCCCATTGGCAATATGTGTTTGTGAGATTGAGAATACAGAGACATGGAGATGGTTTATGGAGCACTTGCATAGTTATCTAGAGGATGGGAGGCAGGTGACTTTTGTTAGTGACAGACAAAAAGGGCTGATTAATGCAATTTCAAACACATGGCCTACTGCTTATCATAGGGCATGTTCTAGGCATGTGTATGCTAATTTTTCTAAGTCATTTGCTGGTGCACAGTTGAAACAATTGTTTTGGAAAGCTACTAAGAGCTGTAACAAGCATGACTTTGAGGAGGCAATGGCAGAGATAAAAGCTGTAAAAGAGGCTGCATTTGAATGGCTGGAAAGAGAGCTAACTGGTTATAGTTGGTCGATGCACACATATGATAGAAATTGCATGGTAGACCGGACTGACAACAATGCGTCAGAGTGCTTCAACAGCTGGATATTACCTTACCGAGACAGGCCTTGCTTGACAATGCTTGAAGAAATCAGATGTCGGCTTATGAAACGGTTTACAAAGAGGAGACATGAGGCAACCACTTGGAAGGGACAGCTGACACCTAAAGTTGTAAGAGAGTTGGACAAAAAAAGAAAGCTTGCACAAAAAATGATTGTACAAGCTTCTGGTGAGCTGAATTTTCAAGTTATGGATGCAGCTTATAGTCCACCTAGAAGGTTTGTGGTGAAGTTGGAGTCCAGAACATGTGATTGCGGTTATTGGGAAATTGCCGGCCTCCCTTGTCAACATGCAATGGCTGCTATTGGATATGCAAGACATGCAATTGAGGAGTATGTTCCAGCATGGTTTGCTACACAGACTTACCTCAACACATATTCAGCGATGTTTAGCCCTCTTCCAGATCAATGTATGTGGGAGCGTACAGGAAGACCATTGATTGATCCACCAATTGTGCAGAAAAAAGTTGGAAGGCCTAAAAAATCCAGGAAAAGAGCACAAAATGAGCCTAATAAAGAGAAAAGAAAATTCTTTGTTATTTGCTCATTCTGTGGTGGCTCTAACCATAATCTGAGGTCTTGTCCATTAAGACCATCTGTTGCAAGGGCAAATAGAGCTAAAAATCATAACTCTCAGGTACGAACAAATATACTACTATTAATTTTTAATAGTTTATTATTATACATCATATGTAACTGTTATTATTTATTATATGCAGCCTATATATACTGTCATTAAATAACAAACATCATGTTTTGTAGGCATCAACTACCTCAATTCAGCCGTTAAATGCTTCACAACAAGCAACAAGAAGAAGAAAACAGGTGCTGACTTGTTTTATTTTATTTTTTTGTGGCTGTCCAATTTGTTTTATGCGTAACATAAGATTCATTTATGCTTGAACATAGGCATCACATATAACAACAGTAGCAAAATCAATTGATTCAGAAGTTGCTACATCACAGACAGCAAGAAAGGTGTTTTTTTTTCTGTTTAAGTTCTTTTTGTTTTTTTTCTTGTTTAAGTTCTTAAACTAACGTACAATATATTTAGATACCAAGTGGTCCAGGACAAAGTTCCAATACTAGAGGGAGGAAAAGAAGGGCTCAAGTTGGCTCTGGAGATGCTGGAACAAGAGGTGAACAATCAAGTCAGGGACTGTCACAATCTGAAAATCCATCTCAAGCTTCAAATGTGACAGGTTCTTTGTAATGATGAATGTGAGAACAAACTAAAAATGTTTAAACTTATTTTATCTGTTGTTATTTTGGAATATCACTAGTTATTTTGGAATGTTGCTGGCTATTTTGGAATATTGCTGGTTATTTCGGAATATTGCTGGTTATGGAAGTTAACTGTTACTTGGGCTATATTTTCATGACATGTTTAATTGTTATTTCTGTTGTTTTTTGGATAATTAGATATGTTTGTATTTAAGCTCATTTTACTTGGGCTGTATTTTTTATTTATTATGGTTGAAGTTATATTATTTACAAAGTATTTAAGTTGACTGACTCTAGGACAAATAGAACATAATTAATCTCATTTTATTCATGCATATTTTGTAGGATATATTACATTTTAGTAAACACAATAGCACAGACAAATACTAGCATAATTATTATACATTTAAGCCTCCTTTCAATGACCTTTAGCCTTTTCTTTATCTTTGCTACATCATCAGCTCGAAGGTGGACTGCATCCAGCTCTAAATTTTGATTAGCTGCTGTCTGGTCACTATTGCTAGGGTATATGAGAGTTTCAGCTATAAACCATTGCCAAAACTTGCATTTATTGAACCTGCATGACCAAAACATTGCATTACGATTTTGTGGTGTAGTGGAAACCATAGCACATGCTTGCACACCACACCAACAGTGAATTGGAGTGCATTTAACTTTTCTATGTTGATGTCCACTGGTTGCAGAACTTGAGTTATAACTTGATGCCATTTTTTAATTGATTGTGTGGATGATGTGTTTGAAAGAATGGGACAATTGTTGGCTTGAATGTGTAGATGATGGGTTGTGTATGAGTAGGTTTATTTGAACAAATGATTGTCAGTTGTGGCTGGTTTGTGAGCAGCTGTATATTTGCTTGAATGTGTAGATGATGGGTTGTGTATGAGTAGGTTTATTTGAACAAATAATTGTCAGTTGTGGCTGGTTTGTGAACAGCTGTATATTTGCTTCAATGTGTAGATGATGAGTTGTATGAGTAGGTTTATTTGAACAAATGATTCTCAGTTGTGGCTGGTTTGTGAGCAGCTGTATATTTGCTTGAATGGTAGAGCTTTCATGCATTGCATATGTAACGGTTCATGGGTTTAAATACCAAAAATTGTAACCGTTGGGAGGCAACGGCTACAATACTCACAAAGCTAATATTTTGGTGTTTGTTTAGGGTAAATATGTAATTTTCTATTATCAGGGTTAAAAAGTAATTTGCACAAAATTCCGTTAGTTTTATTGACGGTTTGCAGACGGAGGTGGAAATGTGAAAAAAATTATAAGTTCAGGTGGAGCGCAGCTAAAAAAATTAGGATTTGTGTATTTTTGATAAAGTGGACAAAATCAGGTGGACGGTGGATATTTTCCCAAAATTCAATTCCCGGTCGTTAACTTATTGCGCAAAGTCTAAGCTATTAGAGTATTTATGCTAAAAAGCTAAACACATAATGGTTTGTATTCTCAAATTGATAGTTACAAGTTTTTTATACAATCACACTTAATGATCTTTTTAGTGTTACATAAATCCCAAAAACAGCACTCTAGATTTTCTGCCGGTGATTGAAATTTTTTATGCACCCAAAAACAAGCAATTCGTGATATTATTTTTACTTATACAAGTAAATTTCACCATTTAAGTTCAGTTATAATAAAACCCCCAAAAATAATTCATTTAATTCAATATTACTAAAAATAATTACTTCTAGGTTTCACAATCAAGTAAAAAAAATCATCAAATACTAACATATAAGGACATGCACAAAATTTTATGTCCATAATGGTTCAAAATTCAAACAAACTTTGATGATTTTACCTCGCAGCACTAAACCCAAAACTAAGCTTGATTTCTTCAATTCAATGTCTTTCACCTCATCACACGAAGGAGCTCTTTCCTTTCATGTCTTCACTCACTCATCTCATGCAACATCAAAAGGTATGGTACAATTAATGATTTTTTTTTTGTTTTAATGGAGGATCTCATAAAAGAGAGGAGAAAGCGCGCAAAGGAGCTGTTTTTGTAATTGTTTAATGGTGGCAGCACCACCAATTTTGTTTAAGAAAGTGTTATTTGAACCCACCAATTTCTCTCTATATTTTTTTAATTATGTTTTTTAATAAAATTATTTAATTTTTTTCTACTTAAATTTTTTATTCTTTTCATTCTCAAATCGTTAATTCTTATAAATTTTTTCATATATTTTCTTCTTACTACAAGTAATTAATTTCGATATATGCAATCATAGAAGAAAAGAAGCACAACTCATTATTAAAAAATGAATATGAACAAAATTTTACCAGTCATGAATGCAAATGAATAGTAATAAATTAATTTTTACCAACCAAAAAAGTTAGTAAATGTCAAGAAAAAAAATTCTTATATATAAAAAACATGAAATAGAGATTATGTATTTACTAAGAATGGGGTTAAAAAAAAAAGAATCCCAAAGAGAGTGAAATTGAGAGTTTAGTTTGGAGAATGTGAGAGTAGGGAGAGACTATGCAATCGTAAGTAAAGAGAAAGAGATTAATAAGGAATAATTATGAGATTTTCAAATTTTAAAATTTTAATAATGAATTAATTTTTTAAAATGGGTGTAGAGATGAATTTGGTGGATTCAAATATACTAACCTTTTTGTTTATTATGGATTTGATAAAACAGTGTTGTTTCAGTTTTATACTTCAAGTTTCTTAAATACCTTTATGACATCAGTAATTTTTTTAATACAATTAACATTTTAGTGGTAAAATGATAAAAATTGAAATATTAAATAATAAAATAAAAATATACGTATATATGAGAAAATCTTGATGGTGAAGTGATAGGTTAAGGAACATCTAATGGGTATTTGATAATATGAAAGTTGTTACAAAATCACATGTTTATTGGAAATTTTCTAATTGGCGTGACTTCGGATATCTTGTCAAATATTCTACACGCAATGTAACAGAAGCCTACAAATGATCATTTGTAGACACGTCTGACTGTGTTATTACCTTCGGCTCTAGGACAACCTCTTCCTACTTTTGCCTTTTGAAAGAAATTTCGCAAAAGTTTAAATTCCCTCTTCAATCACAAAAAAAAAAAAAAATTCCTTATATTAACGCTTTATTTCTTGATTAAGTACGTACAATAGCACATGTACAAACATGAAAGATCTAGTAGCATTTTCTTGCAAAGCAGCCAAATTTATCCCCAAGGCCATGCAAGAAATAACAATATTTGTACCTCCATCTTCTGTTGATAAATAAAGAGCCAATGAAACACCAAAATCCCACCACAAATCCAAGTGCCATGCTTACATACAACAACCGATGAATTCCATCTTCGTCTTTATCTTCATCCTCGTTCCTTTTCCATTTTCATTGTCACGTACCAAAACATTCTTCTCAATACAATTAGGATGTGGAGCTCCGCATAGATCATTGTCGGCAAAAGAGGATGTACCAAAACTTTGCAGTTGAGTGCTCGAAGGAATGTTTCAAGCGAAGTTATTGTCGGATAGGTTCGAGTGATTTAAAAATAACAAACTCGAAAAATTGTGAGGGATCTTACCAGAAATTTGGTTTGTTGAGAAATCGAGAGATTCAATTGCTCTCATATTCTCAGGAATCTTTCAAATGAAAAAGTTGTGGAACAAATTCAGTGTCTGCTATCCTCTAAGATTTGTCACTTCCACATGTATTCCTTCTGTGTAATTATTATTCAAAATTAAGGTCCATGATTCTTATCGAATTAAGAATGAACTTGTATTCAAGAATAGATCCTTCCATCAAAACTAATGTATCTCTTACGATACTATAGGCTATAACATTCTTCTGATCGTCTGAGTCGGGCCTTGCCATGGGAATAAAGCTATTATTCAGGGCCGGCTTTAGAGTGTTTGGGGCCTTAGGCGAAAGTTTTTTATGAGACCTCTATTTGTTTTACAATTTCAATACTTAAAGAAATAAAAAAAAGGCTCAAAATTTATTTCATTTGTAATTCTTGATTTTAAAAATAAAACCTTAAAAAAAAGTTAAGAAGACATTTTTTATTCCATTAAAACTATTACAAAATAAACAATCAAATTAATACGAATAATATTATTTTCAAATAGGATATTTAGAATGATAGAATATAAAAAGTTGAGATGATGAATTAATGATCAGATAATAGAAATGGACTTTGTATTTCTATAAATTAATTTTTTTTAAATGAACCAATGAATATAATATTTTTCTTTCTAGAGAAGTGAGGAAGAAATTTTTTTATTTACTGATTTTTGAGATTACAAAGTTTTTAATGGAAATTAAAAGAAATACTAAAACTCAAATATTCTAACATTAAATAATTAAGTTTTTTGAGGAAATTGAAAAGATAATTAATTTAATTTTTTTGAAAGATTAATAATGAATGAATTAATGATTAAATCATATTATTAGTTATATCTATTTAACATTAATGTTATCAAATATAGATTTTTCATAAAAATAATAATTCTTAACTGTAGTATAATTAATAATTAGAGAGATTAATAAGTTTTTTGATTTTCTAAAATACGTAATTTAAAAAAATGAGAATTATCAAAAAAAATTAAAAAAATGAGGCCTTCACAAAATATGGGGCCTTAGGCGACCGCCTTGTTCGCCTATACCTAAAGCCACCCCTGCTATTATTCATAAATTTCCCAAGAAATAACAATAATGTTTTATATATGTTGATTTTTTGTGCATTAGCTTTTTCAAGGGATCTTATCCAGAACTTCTAGTGGGTGGGTGTTGTAATGATTTCTTACGCAATTTGTGTCAATGTGTAAGTATACACAACAAGTAATATAATTATAAGTTTTCGAGATCGTTTCCACAGGGATTGATGCTATCAGACTTGCTACAACAATTTCAATAGTGTAGTTTTGCTTTAATTGAAAATAAAACAAGTAATAAAACTAATAAATTAATTAATTGAAATAAATACGATAAAGTAAATTCTCTTGTCAAACTCAAGAATAAAACAAATGGGAATAGAGTAGTTGAATGATCAAACTCTCTTAATGGTTTTGATTATTTCTTTCAATTTTAGGTTCAATTGCTGCAGCATCTACTACAGCACTTGGATGTCTTATATCTTTATATAATCTAACAGTCCAATTATTATGCCAACATAAAATATAACATTACACGTTTAGGTTCTAGTTACCCTACAAGATGAATTTTTATGTCTAGTTCATCACCAATTTTAGATTAAGCATGACCATTTTGGAATCAAGTAAAACTCAACTCAGGAAACCCAATCTAAAACCAAGTATTGCTCTGATATGTTCCACTAAGATAAGTTCTTTTGTAGCTCTTTCTTAGCTAGTGCCACTAAATGGATGGTTAGCCTAAATAATGAATTGAAATAAGTATTATCAAAACAAAGTACTATAGCAAACATGCAGCAACACATATAATCAGTCAATGAACCATTACGATTCTTTATCACTCAACCANGAAATAATGAATTGAAATAAGTATTATCAAAACAAAGTACTATAGCAAACATGCAACAACACATATAATCAGTCAATGAACCATTACGATTCTTTATCACTCAACCACAAATAAATTTAGTTCATGGTTTGCAAAAGAAAAATAAATAAAAGAATTTCAACCATCAAATACATCCCATGATTAAAGAGTAAACAAGAAAACAAGAGAAGAATAACAAGGACTGAGTTCTTGATTGATTTCTACAATTTCTTCTCTAATACAACCCTTAATCTTGCTCTTGGATTATGTTTTTCTCTTGTTTCTTTTTTGTTTTTGTTCTTGGTTGACGGCCTCCTTTTTCCTTTGTGTGTGTACTTCTTTTATAGTTGAAAATTAGGGCAATAGGAAGTCTAAGGCGCGTATCTTCCAAATTTGAAAACTCCATATCACAATCTTGTAGGATCTCACGCGAAATCTTCATTATCGTTGTTCCAAGATTGTTACAACAACGGCTACAACATCTCACAGTTCCAGACTTGTTTCAATTCTTCTCTAGCCAAGTTGTTTCCTTATTTTTTGCAAGTCTATTGCAACAACATTCATTCCTTGAAATTTGTTTCCTTATTTTTGAAATACTAACTAGGCAATCCAAGAGGGGGGGTGAATTGGGATTTTAAGAATTAAGCTAAGTAAACCATACAACAATTTAATCTATTGCCTTAATCAAATTGAAAACAATAAATTCAATCATGCACAATATTAAAAGAGTAAGGGAAGAGAAAACAAACACAATGATTTTTACATGGTTCGGCAATCCCCGCCTACGTCCACGCCTCCAAGCTCACCGGGCTTGAGGATTTCACTAAGCTAGCCTCCCAAGGCTTCAAACGCTTACAATTGACTTCCAAGGTGTCAATGGACCTTTACAATAAGAGATTATCCCCAATCTCTTAACCCAAGTGTATCCCAACACTTACAATCACTCAAAGTAAAAGATTACAAATTGTTTTTCTCTCACACAATATTTAAGATTACAAATCAATGCCCAATGTGTGAATAGATGAAGAGAAAATGTGTTTAAAGCTCTATGAAGATTGTATTCTCGAATATAAGCTCAATGGTTGTGTTGTGATCAACCCTTGTTTGAATTTGAATGAGCTTATTTATAGCTGCAGCTGAAAACTAGCCGTTATTGACTTTCTGCACACTGTCGGATCGCCGTTAGCTAGATGTCGGATCGCCGTTTGAATGGTCAATATGACCGTTGGGGCTGATTTTCAAATTGTCGGATCGCCGTTATCTAGATGTCGGATCGCCGTTAGTGTCCAGAGACTAATCTTCAATTCTGTTAGATGTCGGCGAGCCGTTATCACGAAGTCGGATCGCCGTTAGTGTCCAGAGGCTGATCTTCAATTCTGCTCGATGTCGGCGAGCCGTTAACAAAATGTCGGATCGCCGTTTTCTACAGTGACTGCTACAGTGACTACTACAGTGCACTATTTTGTAAAATAATAGTTTGACCCTCAAACTTTATATAACTGTACTATGGCCCAAAACGGTATGAAACTTTGCAAATAAGTCCAATTTCAGAATTTCTAAATAATACTTTGTTAATCCCAAAACTTTCTGAAATTATGGTATAGCCAAAAATGCTATGACACTTTTCAAATAAGTCCTTCACCAAAATTTCAAGCAATACTTCTTTATTTCAAAGTTTTCAAAATTCTTTCAATTAAACCATAAACTTTAAAAAACAACCAATTTCAAAAAATCATTTTTCCATTAAATATGAAACATTTATAATGTGAAAATAATGATTTATTTAAAAAGAATAAAAATAATCAATTTCATAAAATCATTTTTCCATTAAATATAAAACATTTATAATGTAAAAATAATGATTTATTTAAAATACATTTTTCAATAATTTGAGCTTAAAAGATTAATCATTCTTAATCTTGTTTGTTATCATCAAAATCAATATTATGAGAACATATATGTTAACAATTTTTTGCAAGCCTATTGCAACAACATTCATTCTTTGAAATTTGAACTTATGATCACCTACAATTATGCATATGTTTTAAGCACACAAATCATTTTAAATCAAACAAAATTTACTAATAGTAAATTAAAATGGATGTTCATGTAAAATATCATTAAAATGTAATAAAAACACATTGTTTACTTTCTAAGTAATCTTGGTTTAAGTCTAAAAGTGCTATGATAACTCTCATTTCATAGAGTTATCAGTGGGCATATAATGAAATCATCAGGCCATGACACTGACATGTGTTTGGAGTAAGGTTGGCAATAGACAATTAATGAATTTTTTTTAAGCACACAATTAATGATTTTTTTTTGTTTTAATGGAGGATCTCATAAAAGGGAGGAGAAAGCGCGCAAATGAGCTGTTTTTGTAATTGTTTAATGGTGGCAGCACCACCAATTTTGTTTAAGAAAGGGTTATTTGAACCCACTAATTTCTCTCTATATTTTTTTAATTATGTTTTTTAATAAAATTATTTAATTTTTTCTTCTACTTAAATTTTTATTCTTTTCACTCTCAAATCGTTAATTCTTATAAATTTTTTCATATATTTTCTTCTTACTGCGAGTAATTAATTTCAATATATGCAATCATAGAAGAAAAGAAGCACAACTCATTATTAAAAAATAATATGAAAAAATTTTACCAGTCATGAATGCAAATGAATAGTAATAAATTAATTTTTACCAACCAAAAAAGCTAGTAAATGTCAAGAAAAAAATTCTTATTTAGTTGAGCTGTCAGCTGTGCATCAACCTCCTGTATGCTCACAAACTCGTCATTCAAGTACACTTTATGTAGGTTTTTAAATGTTTAACAGCAATTGAAGTATGTAGATCAAATTTTCATTATTGCCAGGCATGAGAGTGACAACCATATATTTTCATAGGCAAGTTTGTATTCATTAATGACATTATTTATTGCCTCTGTTATTTATTAATTTTCTGAACATTGTGATCGATCATCTTTTGAAGGCTATAGCAGCAACAGTAAGAAGTGAAATCAAGAGTATTGTTCTTGGATTCAGGACTCAGAGAAGTGGGGAGGTATGGCGAACTTCTTTTCTCCCTCGACAGGCATGCTTTTGTATCAGCTAGACAGTTTCGAGGACATGGGTCTAAATTTGTCTTTATGAAACCAAGGCATCGTCTTGCAGCTCCTGGCTTTTCATGTGTAGTATATATGAGCAGCATCTACCTCTGTCGTAGTTATTCCTCTATCCTCTTGCTTACTCCATATATGTTGGGTCACAATCAGCGGCAACTATGATGTTGTTTAGGTCATTTATTGACTAATTGTGCTGACTTTTACTTTATGTTTGATTTAAAGGTGCCATTGAGCTTTCGATATTAGCAGATTATTATGGACGTGCAATTGCAGCATATGATATTCAGACCACAAGATGTGATTTGTACGGCCAGGTTAGTAGTTTTCTTGCATCCTTTGTGAATGAGAATCTAGCGAGTTCAGCATTACTGAATGTTCCTTTTTCCAGTGTTCTCATTTCCAGGAAAAGAAGTATTCTGAAAGAGTTATGCTCATCTACGACGAGCTTCATTATGATGCTTTAGCTGTATGATGTTTAATGATCAATTTCCTATAATTATTTTTCTTTTATCGCTCTGCTGGTTGTTAAATCAGAAGATTTTAAAAATCCCATGCCTCAAGGCTGCACATGCAAAAAAGTTTTAGAACTTGCTTTTAAGAAAAAGCTCCCTGAGCTTGCTTTATCCTTTTCCTATTGAGTGATGCTAATTAATCTTTCACGCCGGTTCATGTTTTCACAAGTTTTTACCCCTCTATCGGTGCTCCTCTTAATTCTTGTGCTGTCTTGAGTTTCTATTCAACTTATGAGTGCTTGATTTCTTTATGGTGTATCTGCAGATATCTGCATTTGAGGGTGCTCCAGTGGAGTTTGATCAGAGTTCAGTTCCCGTACGAAAGGACAGGACCATTGGGCCAGCAGAAGAGCTAGCTTTTGAAGCTTGTTAAAGAGCAACAAGGGTAGTAGTCTCGTTCATAGATGTATTGTTTCCTGTGATAAATGTTTGATATTTTCGTACTCAAATAAGAAAGGTGCCATGCTCAAACACATAATTGTTTTCCAGCTATTTACAGGCTGGAAATTAGGACTTTTTAAATGATAATGGACTATTTTTTACCTGCTGTTTAATTGACCAATTTATCATTCAGATTCATTTGGTCATTAGTGCATGGTGAGAATCAAGTCGAGATATTAGCTTTGTTATGAGGAAATTTAATTGAGGTTACCAAATCCCCGCCTTTGACATGTTTTTTCTTCCAACATATGTGCATGTACATGCATATCAGTCACTGCATTTTCAAAGATCAAGTTGCGGTTAACCGAATTTCCAGAAAATTGAGTTACTTGTTATTGATTTGGAGGCAATTTATTTTTGTCTTTACTTGTTATCCTGTGATGAATTATTTTCTTTCATTATAGAATATTGATGTTTACTTTTATACATTATCGAGTTTTGATTTTTTTACTATTCCTTAGGAAAAGGAGATATAGTGACACTGCCAACTTCACCTTACGCTGTGAGGTATGCCAAATTGGAGTAATTGGACAGAAAGTGACTCTATCTATGCTATTGATGAATTTAAAATGAAGAAAGAAAATAAATGTCATTTTTGCCACTAAAATTCTCTTCCGTTTTTTCTTACTTAGCATTTTTTCATAACATTTATGCTTTCAACTGAAAATAATTTTATGTGAATCTTCAGGAGGCTGTTGAGCCAATACGGCCATGTCATGATGTCAATTTCACGAATATAGATGACATAGCAACCATGTACCAAAAGTAATTCATTTTACCAGTTGACTCCTTTCTCTTTGAGCCAGAGTTCATTGACTTCTCAAAGAACCAATAACATTGTTATTGATTTCATTGATAAATGTTGTTATGGAATGTTGTGAGTTGTAACAAATCTAAAGATTCATTCAGATATTAGTATTATGAAATTTGTTATAAAATCATGCATTTTTTGGAATGTTCTGTTGGATGCAAGATTGAGTGCTTTTACTTTGAATCTAGTTTAGTTATTTATTGACTAACTGTTGAAAATTTTCTTATCGGTGTGTCTTTGAATAATTTTGTCAACTATTCTACACAATTATAGAAGAAACCTTTAAATGATCGTTTGCAGACATGGCGATTGGTATTATTACCTTCAGCTGTGGGACAAACTCCGCCTACTTCTGCCTTTTGAAAGAAATTTGGCATCTGTTTAATTTCCCTCTTCAATCACAAGAAAAAGGTTCCTTATATTATTGTAATGCATCATTTATTGATCAAGTACATAGAAAGCACACGCGCAAACATGAAAGATCTAGTAGCATTCTTACAAAGCAGCCATCCCCAAGGCGATCCAAGAAATGACAGTATTTGTACCTCCATCTTCTGTTGATAAGTAAAGGGCCAATGAAACACCAAAATCCCACCACAAATCCAAGTGCCATGCTTATATACAACAACCAGTCCACTCCATCTTCATCATCATCTCCGTTTCCACTTCCATTTTCATCTTCAGGTATCAAAATATTCTTCTCAGTGCAATTTGAAAGTGGAGCTCCGCATAGGTCATTGCCGGCAAAAGACGATGCACCAAAGCTTTGCAATTGAGTGCTTGAAGGAATTTCTCCATTCAAGTTATTGTTGGATAGGTTCAGGTAATTCAGAAATGACAAATTTGACATGCTTTGAGGAATCTGACCTGAAAGTTGGTTCATTGAGAAATCGAGGGATTCAATTGATCTCATAACACCAATATTTTCAGGAATTCTTCCGGTAAATAGGTTGTGCGACAAATTCAATGATTGCAATCCTTGAAGGTTTGTCACTTCTACAGGTATTTCTCCAGAAAAATTATTCTTGGAAATGTCAATGCTTCTCACCAAATTAAGAATGGAATTATATTGAACCAAAAACCCTTTCATCACAAGCGATGCATCCTCAACAATTTCGTTGTCCCCCAATGAGGCATAGAGTAAAACGTTGCTATCATCCACTGGGTGCGTGGTCGCCATAGCAGAGAAGTTGTAGATGCATCTCGGAACGGTCCCTGAGAGATTGTTATAAGCCACATCTAAAATTTGTAGAGAATCTAGACGACAAAGTTGAATGGGGAATCGCCGTGAAACTTGTTTGATCGAAGATTGAGAATCATCAATCCTGAAAATCTTTCTCCTATCCATGTAGGAATATTGCCGAAAAGTTCATTTTCACCCATGTCAAGTGCTTCCAAAATTGTAAAATTGTTAAACGATGTTGGTATTATTCCAGACAATCTATTATTTCGGAGGTTCAAAGACATAAGAGAACTCAAAGTTCCAATAGACATTGGAAGGCTACCGGTTAAGTTGTTGTTGCCTAAGTTCAACACACTCAACCTCCGCCAATTCATCCAACAGTCAGGGATGTCTCCGGAAAAATTATTTTTGGAGAGTTTGAGAAATTCAATGTTCTTTGAGAAATTCTCCCCCTGACATATGAGATGGAAAATGGATCCCGATAAAGCATTATTGGAAAGATCGAATATTAAAGATATCCCCGTCAAAAGAGGCATTGATGGACTGTCAAACTTTGGAACCCCACCATACATTTGGTTTCCGGAGATATTTAAATACCAATACAGGAAAATAGAATTCCAAAACCCACGAGGAATTTTGGCTGAGATTCTTGTGTTGGATATATCCAAATCATTTAATTTCTTTTGTGATTGTAGCCACAAAGGAAATCGAGGCCCTAAATGACATGACCTCAACTCCAAAACGAAGAGTTGAAATGGAGGAACCCAATTAGGATTGATTTTGAAGATTAGCGAGTTTCCATTCGCAAGAAACGAAACCAGTTTTGTTAAATTGACAAAGTGGATTTCAGAAACAGTTCCATTCAACTTGTTGTTGGAAAAATCTAGAGATTCCAAGTTTCCTATTTGCCCCAAGGACAACGGAATAGAACCGTCCATCTGGTTATTTGAAAGATCAAGAAAGTTCAATCTTTTAAATTGCCCAAGTTGATTGGTCAAGTGACCAAAAATTTGACACTCACGCAAATAGAGTGACTCCAGTTGATATGCAACACATCCGGAAAAAATACCTAAAATTTCTGATATGTCTTGACTCAATTTTGTTAACGCCATAGCAAATGATGTCAACTTACAGAGTTTTCCAAATGATGTTGGAATTTTTCCTCCAAGTTCATCATTCCCAGAGAGGAGGAGTGTTTGGATAGAAGTCAAGTTTTCTAAACCAAGCGACGAAATGTTACCTTGCAATCTATTACCAATAAGAGAAAGGAACTCAAGATCATTAAGTTTAGACAGCCAGCCAGGTACTGCAGAATTGAATTGGTTGTAAGATAAATCAAGATATTTAAGAAATGTCAAGTTTCCTAGTCGACTGGGGATTTGACCTTGAAATTGGTTTCCGGAAAGATCTAGGGCGGTAAGGGAGGAAAAATTTGCAGACGACAATGGAGGAAAGTGATGGAGTTTGCAGTGAGACAACTGTAATTCTTTGAGAGAAGGGAGTGAGTTAATTACGAGTAATGAATCAGAGGCTTTACTGAGGTTCACAAAACTCATGTAGAGGTGCTCTAGCAATGAAAGACCGGATAACCATGAAAAACTGTCAACGTGCAACTCAAACCAATACCCTGTAAGATCAAGATATTGCAGATTTGAGAGATTTCCAAGTTGGTGAGGAATCATTCCTGTGAAATTTGCTTCAGAAAGATTGAGGTATCTTAGGTTCACAAGAGAAGCAAGATATTTTGGAATTTGAATTCCCTGAAAATCATTACCACTCAAGTCCAGGTGAATTAAATGCTTTAATTCAAGCAAAGAGGGATTTATCTTACCAACCAGCATTGACCTCTGGAGGTTGAGCTCAAGGACATGGCCAGTGAAGTTGCTACACACAGGGCCGGCTTTAGAGTGTTTGGGGCCTTAGGCGAAAGTTTTTTATGAGACCTCTATTTGTTTTACAATTTTAATACTTAAAGAAATAAAAAAAAGGCTCAAAATTTATTTCATTTGTAATTCTTGATTTTAAAAATAAAACCTTAAAAAAAAGTTAAGAAGATATTTTTTGTTCCATTAAAACTATTACAAAATAAACAATCAAATTAATACGAATAATATTATTTTCAAATAGGATATTTAGAATGATAGAATATAAAAAGTTGAGATGATGAATTAATGATCAGATAATAGAAATGGACTTTTTATTTCTATAAATTGATTTTTTTTTTAATGAACCAATGAATATAATATTTTTCTTTCTAGAGAAGTGAGGAAGAAATTTTTTTATTTACTGATTTTTGAGATTACAAAGTTTTTAATGGAAATTAAAAGAAATACTAAAACTCAAATATTCTAACATTAAATAATTAAGTTTTTTATTAATTTTTTTGAAAGATTAATAATGAATGAATTAATGATTAAATCATATTATTAGTTATATCTATTTAACATTAATGTTATCAAATATAGATTTTTCATTAAAAAAATAATTCTTAACTGTAGTATAATTAATAATTAGAGAGATTAATAAGTTTTTTATTTTCTAAAATACGTAATTTAAAAAAATGAGAATTATCAAAAAAAATTCAAAAAATGAGGCCTTCACAAAATATGGAGCCTTAGGCGACCGCCCTGTTCGCCTATACCTAAAGCCACCCCTGGCTACACATGACACCATCCCATTTACAGCAATCTCCATTATTACCAATCCAGGAGGCAAGGAGATTTGAAGGATCTCTGAGATCATGCTTCAACTTTAGAAGCGCTTCTCTCTCACTTTCTACGCAAGAGGTGCCCTTGCAGAAGCTAATGTTGATCACGGTGGCTATAGCAAATAACTCAAGCAAAGCAAGGGCAACAAAAGCACTCGTGTTAGGTTTCATTGCTGTGAAAATGTGAATAGAAATTATATTTCGAGAAGGAATAATTGTGTCTGAGAATGTTATCAATATCGCTTGCTATTTATAAATTTTAATTAATAATTAATGTCCTTTGATTAGCCATATCTGATCTCACTTTTCTGCAAGAAATTTCCAAGCCCATTGCTTGCGATCATTAAGTCTTCAACGTCACTAACTGCTGTGGGTCCCGCCGTGGACGAAAGACTTTTCCAAGTCCAGCGCTATCTCTTTCAATCAATAACGTGTAATTTAGATGCGTTGGAAGTCAAGAAGTCGACCATATATATTAAAAAATGAAATTTGTATAAACATATTATGTTTTTGCCTTAGTTTAAATGGTTATGATATCTTTTCCCCAAAAAGACAAAAAAGAAGAAGAAAAATTTATTATTATCAGAATAACTTTTTTTCCTTTTCAGATATAAGTTTTTTAAAATTAATCAAGAAGCCTGAAAATGAATCAAATTCAGAATTCAAACAGAAAAATAAACAAATAAAACAAAGCAAACAGCCTCGGTATTACTATGTTATATGTTCAGTCCAATTTAGAATATTAATTGATTTGGAAAAGTATACATATGGTTTCAAATTCCAGAAGGAAATTACCTTACCATTACTTGTTGGGCAACTGTGCGAAGTCTTCAAATTCCTGCAGGAAATGCATTAACTGCGTGAACTCTTATTTAGGTCAACTAATTAAAGAGAAAATTATTCATCTATGTAGCTTCAACTTTCCAATTTATCTCCTTCGATAATTCGTATAACGTAGCAGGAAAACTAGAATAATTTCAAAAAATAATAGATAATAATGCGCTAATGGGTGTTGTAAATATTTTATTGGCTTTGCAAATAAATGCGGGTAACATATTCTAATGAGCTTAGAAATAGTTTGTCCCTCTTCTATTTTGAAAACTAGAAAATAGAACCGCGTTTCACGTGACTTTGAAAAAAAAAATAGTATTATCTTTTTTTTTACTTTACACTTGATGAAACTGATAAAAAATATGAATTAATTTTTTTTAAGATGAGGCAACCTTATAAAAAAAAACTATTAGCCAGCAATACAAATAAAGAAGCAACGCAAGATAAAGAATAAAATGAGAGAATATATTATAGAGTGATTTTATTCATTCCAATTGTGTGTGTACAAAACAAAAAGCTGAGCTCTCTTTTTATAATTACATAATCACTCTATGAAATTAATGAAAAATTATGGATCATAATTTCTTGTGAGATAGTGGGAGTTATAGGGAAGCTAAAGGTTGCTAATGGGAGATAGTGGGGAGACTAAGAGATATATGTTATGAACATCTACATTTATTTTAATAAATTCACAACACTCCCCCTTGAATGTTCATTACAAAGAATATGTCTCATTAAAACCTTTACATAATTGTTATTGTGTAATAACAATCAAATTAATTGTGAGAAGATGAAAAACTAAATCTAAAAAAAATTTCTCTATTTATTACATAATAGAGAATATACAAAGATGAGAAATGGTGATGCCACATCACATCCTCAAGTCCCAACTTTATATATATATATAGATTATCGAATCCAAATTCTCAGCAGCTGCACTTTAATTGGAAAATTTACACATCTGATCACTTTCTACTTTCCAATTTAAAAAATGATCACACTCCAAATTTTCTTATAATATTAACGAACTATATGCCTTTTTGACCAAAATTCCCTTGATCACCAATACCCAAGCACAAAACAAAGAGGCATTCAACTCATTGTCTTTCAAATTGGATGTTGTAGTAATATGTTTGTATTCGTGGAAAGATAAAAAAAAAAAATGTGAGACGAAATGTCTGTGAGAGTTTATCAATTTGCTTTTATTGTCAACTTGTTATAATTTGCTTTGTTTGTTTTGTTATTAATATAATGTTCGGGCTGGAAACGGATTCTATGCAACGAACGAGAATGTGGGCGTGGATATATTCGCCCAAGCGATGAGCCTTGAGAAAATGACTTGGCGCCCAAGGGACGACCAATTTTGTTGGCCCATCGAACGGGTGACAATGGCCGTCACTTGGGTGATGAGCCTTGGAAAATAGCTTGTTGTTTGGGCGACGGCCACTATCACCGGGGCTAAGGGGAAGAAAATGGCCTGTCGCCCATCCCTGCCCAAAATTTACATGTGCCTTCTAAAATATCTTTTTGAGTGATAGAATGGTGTTTGGGCGGGTCCCGACCTACCTTGCCCGCTAAAACTTCACATTCTCAGCAAACTTAACGCCAAACAACAAAAAGTTTCTTATAGGCATTTTAACAAACACCTCATGTGCCATATTAAACTGTGGTCTTAAGAAAACCCACAATCGTTATGCCAATACGTAACCTATGCTCATCTATCATACATCCATCAACTAAACTATTTAAAGCACATGTGATCTAATTAAACAAAACACGATGGAAGTAGAATAATACATAAGACCCGCACCGAATATTAGCAAATTATGGAGAAAATGAAGTCAGAAGTGAAGCCACTGAAGATGCTGCGCCATCAGACACTGTTTGAATGAAGTCGGGCGAATAGATTCGGAGTGGGGTGATGGTGGGCGACAATCCAAACGTGATTGGGATTTAAACTAGAGCGACTGACGCAGTCGCTACTTCTAAGGGGGACAAGTGTCCCTTTTCTTCTTCTGTGCTTCATTAAATGCTCTTTGTAACATAATCAACTTTTATATATTTGTTTAATTTTTTTCTTAAGAATATAATTAACCAAAAAAAAAGGTTTATGAACAAAAATATAGAGTCATTACTATATATTAAATTTATTAAACAAATTATACAAGTAAAAATAATGTTTTACTCTAAGTCATTAAATTACTTCACAAAAATATTGATATTTATAATAAAAAAAGTATTTGAATCTACTAAATTAATTATACGAAGTAATTTGAATATTTAAATCAAAATTTAAGTTCAAAATAAGTTAAATCTATTCAACTGATAATTAAGAGGACATATTAACCTTAAATTATTTGTAAATATCAGAATAAAAGAGAGTGGTTAAAATAAGAAGTCGAAAAATAATAATGGTGCATTGGTGTTTTATTTTGAAATCTTATCTCAGAAAAATAAAATTTGGAGTGAAAAAAGTTATGTAAAGTCGTTATTGCCATGTTAAACAAATTCTCAAAAAATTTGAATGAAATGATAATATAATAATTAAGCATAAAAAACAAAGACTAACTACTTTATGTTCATGAAATTTTACTCTACATCATTATTCACCAGATAGCCTAGCAATTTAGCTTGGAGCCTTGGAGTACACTGAACATAATAATAAAAAAGAAAAAAATTCCAACACGTACAACAAAGATGCTAGCAACATTTTCTCACAAAGCAGCCAAATTTATCCCCAAGGCCGTCCAAGATAGGGCAGTACTTATACCTCCATCTTCTGTTGATGAGTAGAGGGCCTATAAAACACCAAAATCCCACCACAAAAGTGCCATACTTATATGTAACAACCAATCCACTTCATCTTCATCCTCGTTTCTGTTTCCATTTTGATCTTCACGTACAAATACATTCTTTGCAGTACAATTTGGGAGCTCCGCAGAGATTGTTGCCTGTGCAACCTGTTACATTAAAACTTTGCCGTTGAGTGCTCGTAGGGGATTTTCACAGTCACGTTATTGTTAGATAAGTTCAAGCAACTCATAAATGTTACAATTAACATACTTTGTGGGGATTTTACCGGAAAGTTGTTTCTCTAAGAAATGATATTTTCTAGAATTTTTCTAGTAAAAAATTTTTGCAACATATTCAATTCCTGCAAAGCTATAAGATCACTCATTTCTTTCGGAATATGTCCTGAGCAATAATTCTTGGAAAAGACAATACTTCCAAGCAAATTGAGATTCTGCGTTAATTAACAGTGTTAAGCAAATAAAAGTATCAGGTCGGCCATGCTACTATTTCCACCCCGGCATGAATCACCTCAGCCAAGTGGTACGAGCAGAACAGGGGGCAGCATGAGCCGATCAGAGACGAATACTGACCAGAGGTATATACCGAGCCGTACCCGTCTCCCAAAAAAGCGAAAACACGATCTCGCAGAATCACGGTAATTGCGCTTTCCCAAAACCGTTGCGGAAGACGCGAGATCTCACGTTTGCCCACAATGCAGCAGTTAGAGTCCCATGGGGGCTGCCACTACCCGAAAAAGGTGGGATGAAGGGCAAACGAGAACGTGGGGACAACGGCTATAAAAGAAGAAGAAATCAATGAAGAAAAGGGGGGAGAAAATGTAAGAGAGGGAAAACGCTGCCAAATTGCAATCAGGCCTTTTTCTTACAAACTTCGAAACAAGTTAGAAACCCTTCTTGAATCCGAATTACACTGTTTTCCCGTAAACACCTTGTGCTAACTTAGGCATCGGAGGGTTTATGCCGGCAAAACCACCGGCGTCTCTGATCCGTTTTTGGTGAACGCAGGTCTAGTAAGAGAAAGGAAGACGATTCCACCCCAGTGGTCCGAGCAGCAGCTGACAACACAAACGTTGGTGAAAGAATCTGGTCGGTCAAAAGGCGAGCGGATTTAAGCATCAACATTTTGGCGCCGTCTGTGAGGAGCTGAATAAAAAGCTACCACCAAACTAGTAATTACCGGAGAAGCAGCGAACGATTGGATATGGATGTGTTAAGAAAGGATACTTTAAGGGAGGACGATGAAACGGTGGAGACAATCACTCTCCGGGACATTGCAAATGAAGCCCGAGAAAAGATGACGCAAGATAGACTGGAGCGGATGGAGAAAAAAATGGAGACTCTCGCGGCCATATTGTTTGAGCTGAGGGATGAGCGGAGAAGGGATTGTGAAACCCCCGTGGGAAGAGATGAAGCTGGAGCAGAAACCAGCCTCCGGAGGCGTAGAGTCGAGGAAATCCCTCCGCCCGCAGACCAACCTAATGGGGTGCATCCCCACAGAAGTACTGGTCGGGTTCCAGGGGAACACGTGGATGAAGGGAGAGACCAACCTCGCCCCAGACGGATACTGGAAATTAATGGCCGAGGGGCCAGTGTTGATGAAGGAGAACTCAGACAGCGGTTGCAGAACGCCGAGCAGGAGCGAGACCAGATAGCCGCACGTGATCCTGACCGTGCTATAGAATTGGAGGGGGAGGTGCGCAGATTGGCGCAGGTGATAGAGGAGATACAGGGCAAGAGAAAGCCCCCGAGCTGGAGGATAATGCTAGATGAAGAATCTCCGTTATCAACTGAGATAATGAGTACCATAATCCCAAGAGATTTCCGCTTCTCCGACTTCAAATACTCCGGGCGAAGTGACCCGCTGGTGCACATTGAGCGTTTCAACGACATGACAGGTGTGCAGGGGCTGACACCAGCTCAGGGGTGCAGGGTGTTCCCGTTGACACTAGAGGGACGAGCCCGAGAATGGTACCGCAAGCTGCCCCGAGGAAGTATAAAGGGGTATGAGCAGGTGTGCCAGGAGTTGGCCGAGCAGTTCCGAGGGGCAGTGGCCCCAGAGGACGACATGATAGAACTAATGGGGATGAAACAGGGGGAGCATGAATCCCTTCGAGAATTCGTAAAACGATATCACCGAGCCGTGCTGGATCTGGAAGCTTTTAATCACCCGCAAGCGTTGAGGGGATTAAAAGAATGTGTAAGAATCGGCTGATTGTGGTATAACTTAAGAAGCCCCCTCGTACAGAATTACTCGTCGGGGTATGAGCAGGCGAGGCGAGATATAGAAATCGAAGAGGAGAAATCGGCAAGAATAAAAAGTGAACAGCTGGAAGAGCTGAGGCGAAAGGAACGGAGAGCCCCGAAAGGGAG
>MKYO02025681.1:53834-90731 GCA_002013955.2 Citrus medica
GAAGAATGGAGTGTGGATAAAGACAAGCAACTCCAAAAACCGGGATACCTTGATTGCTCCGGAGGACGATCGGATGCTTAATGATGTCTATCCTCTAGATCAACTTCCTGACTTTAGATTAGGAGCTCATCCTCCTCCTCCTCCTCGTCGTTTTGTCCCTCGGCCTCCAGCTGACTCAGCCTCTAAGGAGCATGCGATGGATGCTGACATTCCCTCCTCTTCCGAGCCGCCTCCTGCTCCTGAGCCATCTGCTGTTCCTGAGCAGTCATCTGCCGCTATGCCGCCTCCTGAGCCATCTGTTGTTCCTGAGCAGCCATCCGCCGCTATGCCGCCTTTAGCTTCAGTTCAGCCTCCTGCTTCAGACGTTGTCCAGCAGTTGGTTGCTGATGTTCACCGGATCTCGGAGCGCCAGCAGCTGATTCTTGATCGGTTGGACACCATTTCCCGTGACCACCAGCAGCTCCGCTCTGACTTTCAGACTTTCCAGCAGCAGAGCATTGACCAGTAGCTCGAGCTTATCGCCGGACAGCGCATTCTTCTCCGCTATTTCGACTATGATCCGGGGAGCACATCTTCTCCGCCTCCGTAGTTTCTGAGTTCTGTTTTCGCACATACATTTCATATTTTGGTTGTTTGCATTTATATTTTTTTTGGATTTTGATGCATATGTGTGTGATGTTCTTGATGATTAGATGATTGCTGATTTGTGATTACTAATTGTTGGACATTGGAGTGTTAGTATGTTTGTGGATATTGGAGTGTTGTTTTGTTTTGTTCATGGAGTTGTTGGCTTGTTGAAAGCAAACGTTGGTGTTAATCTATTTTTTTAAGTGTACTATCTCATTTTGTATTAGTGGTTTTGTTCATTTTTAAGGGGAAACTCTGCCAAAATTTTCGCTCGCCAAAACCGGGTAACTTCTTTACCGGATTTGCATTTTTCCTATTCTCTCTTTTCTTTTTTATGATGAAGGGGGAGATAATTATGATTTTAAAATGGATTTATTATAGAAGGATTTAAAATGGGGAGATTAAGAATGAATTTAAAAATGTTTTCTTGAGCAAAAATCCTGTTATTAAACATCTCTAAATCTGGCCATACATTTAGGGGGAGCACATATTAAGGGGGAGCTAAACATTGATTAGAATTTGTCATCATCAAAAAGGGGGAGATTGTTAACATAAATATGTTAATAATATTGATTTTGATGATAACAAATTTTATATGGTTTTTGACAAAAATAAAATAATGGAGATATTTCTTAATAAATGAAAGCCTTTTATTCATTGCCTTATTTCTTCATAAAAGATGGACTTTCAAATTAGAAAGAGATTCTCTACAAAAACTCGTTTAAAATTGCAATTCTGGTTATAAACGGTGAACCGTTTATTTCAAACGGTTAACCGATTAAAGGCAGAGAGCAACACATTTCCTAAACCTCTAGCCGTTTATGGTTAACGGAAAACACCCAAGATGGAAAGGCTACTGGAAACTAACGGTGAACCGTTTATTTTAAACGGTTAACCGATAACGTCCAGAATTGAAGGTTGTCCTCCTCTGGCATTGATTAACGAAAACTGATGAGGCCAAATTTGTTTTGCAGGTTACTGGAGTCAAACGGCGTACCGTTTATTACAAACGGTTAACCGATAATATCCAGAGAAGCCACTTCACGCAAGTCCTTAACCGTTTAGTGTAAACGGATAACCAATGTTCATCTTGCAGGTCTCTGGAAGTTAACGGCGAAAGGTTAATCGTAAACGGCAAACCGTTTATTTGAAATATTGTCCAACGGTAACTTTGACCAATCGAAACGGTTAACCGTTTAGTTATAACGGCGAACCGTTTTCTGTCCGACAGTTCGTAACGGCTAGATTTTCAGCTCCAGATATAAATAAGCTCATTCAAATTCAAAGAAGATTGATCACAACACGACCATTGAGCTAATATTCGAGAATACAACCTTCATAGAGCTTAGAACACACTCTTGCTTCATCTATTCACATATTAAGCATCATTGTGTAATCTTATATATTGTGAGAGGCAAAAACAGTTTGTAATCTTTTACTTTGAGTGATTGTAAGTGTTGGGATACACTTGGGTTAAGAGATTGGGAATAATCTCTTGTTGTAAAGGTCCATTGACACCTTGGAAGTCAAGTGTAAGCATTTGAAGCCTTGGAGGCTTGCTTAGTGGAATCCTCAAGCCCGGAAAGCTTGGAGGCGTGGACGTAGGCGAGGTTGGCCGAACCACGTAAAAATCTCGGTGTTTGAATCCCTCTTTCCTTATCTTTTTATATTGTGATCATCTTAATTGTTATTGATTTGAATTTGATTTATAATTGCATTAAGATTTTCTTTAATATATTGAACAATTTTTTAGAATCCCAATTCACCCCCCCTCTTGGGTTGCATACTTGTATTTCACAGAGATGCCATTGTACCTAATAGATAGCGTTTATGTAGAGTTGCTCACATTTGCCACGACTCTGAATGGGACAATTGAACCGTCCAAACTGTTCCTATGCATCTATAGAACAATCAGAGATGAAAGGTTTCCTATGGACTTAGGAATAGAGCCATTCAATGTATCTGTCGTCAGAAAGTATTAGACTTGTAAAAGAATGAATGGAACCACTCAATCTGTTAGAAGAAAGATCCAAACATGCCAAAGACGAAAGTTCCCCCAGAGACGGTGGAATGCACCCTAAGCAGAGTTTTTCCTTAAAGAGACTTTAAATAGTTATAGTAAAATCTTTATAAATTAATAGTGCTGGGATAATGTAAAAATTTATTAATTAAAAAATATTAATTAATAGATAAATTAATAATTTATTAATTTTTGGAGTGCATTACAATTTAATGAACAAACAGTTAATCGACTAAACTTCATTCTATTTTACCAATCTAATCAATTAATACCAACCAATCTACTAAATATGCATTATGTTAATCAAAAAATAAATTCAATTTGAGAATTCAACTCTAAAACTATTGGATGCACAGTGCACTAAGAGCATCTCCAACAGGCTCTATAAATTTTACTCTTCAAATATTCATTTGCTTACCTATGTAGCAAATAGATTAGTGAAACAAATTATTGTTCTCTAAAAGACTCTTCAAATATAAATAAATTCATATTATTTTAATTAAATAACTATTTTTTAAAGGAAAAGTCAATAGTAATTAAAGCACATTTCTCTTTTTCTTTAATAAAAAGTAATAAAATATAAATTGAAGAGGGAGAAAGTAACTCTTCAAATTTGAAGAGAGATGATCATTTCTTATTTGAAGAATCTTAATTGGAGTGTCTTTTGGAGCCTTAAATATTGATGTAGCTCTTTAAATAAGTAATAAAATCTTATTTGAAGAGTTTTTTGGTGATGCTCTACGAAAAATTAGAGATGAGATCAACTATTTTTAAACGTCAAGGGGAAAAAAGTAACAATAAACTGATATTTTATTTTCAGTAAATTATTAATTTATAATCTGAATGAGACTATAAAATTATATAAGGTTTTCAAAAAAATCATTATATTATTAATTAATTGAAATTATTAATTTCACCAATTAACCCAAGCAATGGCCATAAATATTAGTATATAATAGAAGTTATTAATTTATAAAAGTTACACTATATGCCGGCTTAGTTGATTGGGCAAATGACCATAAATTCTTCTATTAATCAAACCTAATAACTCTAGCTCATGTGCAGCACATGTAGAGAAAATATCCTAAGACTTTGAAAATATCTTGATTCGTTGATGCAAATGGCAAAGGGATTGTTGACCTCAACTTACGGGGTTTACAAATGACTTTTGGATTTTTCCCTTCAAGTACATTGCCAGAGAATTCGAGTGTTTTGAGATTAGTTAAGTTTCCAAGCCCAATAGAAATATATCACGCAATATATTTTCATTAAGAATACGTTTGATACATTGTATTGTATTATATTAATTAATTGTATTAAGTTAAATTGTATTATCTTATATTAAGTTATAATAGAATATTATATTTTAGTGTATTATGGATTTTATTATATAAAAAATATTTTTATTTTAATATTTATATTAAATTAATAATTAAAGTTTCATTTATATTTTGTTATTGTTTATATTCAATTAATAATTTACATTTTTGTAATTAAAATATAAGATGTTCACTACTGGCCAGCACAAGCCGTGGGTGGCTGCTGTACTTTAGATTCATTTAAACTATATTTTGGTACCATTACAATTCTTATTGTCAGAGCTATGTAATAATGAAACTATTATCGAAAAGGTATTTTCATTTGCTATAGATCTATAGTCAAAGTTTTAGTTTTAAAATTTTTTAAATTTATGGCAAACAAAACTTTTTTGCCAGTAATAATGACATCATTATATAGCTTCAACAATAAAAATTATAATAGTACTAAATTTTAGTTTAAAACACAATGTTATGCGGTGGCCCTTGATGGCCGACAACAATCAAACTATCACCGGCATAGCAACATATTTTCATTTTTAGTTTTATTTATTTACATATTTTTATTTTTATATTATTTTAATTAAATAAATTTTAAAAAAATTAATTTCAACAGTACCATATTACATAAACTCATATTATATAATGTGACAAAAAAATTTAACAAACATGAAATTGCTATACATTAATAATAATACAATCCCATGTAATGTGTTGTGCCAAAAATACCCTAAGAGAAACTAGTACGATTAGCAAATAGATTGGTAGGGCTGGGCCGGCCAACCCCAATATAAACTCGTCCAATTTTGGACGGGCCTAATATTTTTTTATTTTTTTATTCTTTCAACATTTTTTAGGAAAAAAAGGACATAACCTCCCTAGAAAAATGAAGTTTGCAAATAATATGTAATTTCATGTGTCCAACAAAACACTACTCATAAATTAAAAAAAAAACTACCAAAACAACACAATTAATGACACAATTCGGTAAACACTAACAAATACTAATATCCTAAGTTCATAATAAACCATAGTTCACAAATAATACACAAACACTAAGATTTTTTACTTCTTATTTTTATTTTTTAAGATATTAATATATTAACTTAATTTTAAATTTTAAAAGATAACAATAAGCAGGCTAGGCCCAAGCTCGGACTTCATTGCATAACCCTAGTCCAGGAGGGGCTGCAAAGTTTAGACCTATATCCAGGCCCTCACATAGACTAACAGGCCTAAGTTTGCATGCTTGGGCCGAACCTCAGATAGGTTGGCATGATTGTGTGTTTTTATTTTTTATTTTTATTTTTATTTTGAAAGGCAATCAAGAAGGCAAATTGAGGCTGCCATCAACATTGCTGGGGTCAAGGTATTGCAAATAAGAGAGATTTCCGAGTTGGTGTGGAACCATTCCGCCAGACCCGACTCAAGAGAGATTTAAGTATCTTAGGTTCTCGAGAGAAGCAAGATATTTGGGAATCTGGATTTCGTGAACCAAATGCTTTGAATCAACCAAAGAGGGATTTACCTTACCGACCAGTTTTGAAAGCTCAAATCCATATCTTAAAAATCAAGATCCGTGCGGATCCAGATCCAGGTGTATCAGGAAAACAAATATCCAGATCGGCATTGTTTTGTAATTAAATTATTTATTTAATTAAGTTTCAATTGAAAAATATATAAATTAAATTATTTATTTAATTAAGTTTCAATTGAAAAATATATAAATTAAATTATTTATTTAAATGTATAAGCATAATTAACTCTATAATCTTCATTAACTATGAAAAATATGTTAAAAAACTAATAATAATAATAATTCAATAATATTGTAATAAATCGGTTTATCTTAGATTTTTTTATTTTTTTAATGTTTGATTTATATTGTAAAATTATTGTTTGTGAATTTATGGTGTTGTTGTATGTTATTTATTTTGAATTGATGTTAAATTGTTGATTGTTAAAGTATAATTGAATTTTATTTAATATTATTGGGTAAATTATTAAATTCAAAATTATATTTAAATTTATTTTTATGCGGATCCGGATATGCAGAATATCCGCCCACAATCCGTGCAAATATTACCCGCATTCAGATCCGCATATTTTTTTGGTTGATCCAATTGCGGATCCGGATGCCAAAGGTACATCCGGATCCAGATTTTGCCATCCCTATTTGGAGTCATAGTGCTATATGGAGTCATGGTGCTGTATGTTATCAAGTTGACATCCTGATACTTGTCAAAATCTAAAACATGAGAGCTCTTCATACCCCTGATGAAGATGTCACCTTTTGGCATGGGATGGTTGGTCAAATACTTTTGGCCTCGGTTAATAGTGGATGGAATACATTTATATGGAGACTTAGTTGAGCTGTCAGCTGTGCATCCACCTCCTGTATGCTTACTAACTAGTCATTCAAGTACACTTTATATAGGTTTTTAAATGTTTAACAGCAATTGAAGTATGTAGAACAAATTGTCATTATTGCCAGGCATGAGAGTGACAACCACATATTTTCATAGGCATGTTTGTATTCATTAATGACATTATTTATTGCCTCTATTATTTATTAATTTTCTGAACATTGTGATCGATTATCTTTTGAAGGTTATAGCAGCAACAATAAGAAGTGATACAGTAAAACATTCCGAGGCATTTATGGAAAGTCAAATCAAGAGTATTGTTCTTGGATTCAGGACTCAGAGAAGTGTGGAGGTGTGGTGAACTTCTTTTCTCCCTAGACAAGCATGCTTTTGTATCTGCTAGACAGTTTCGAGAACATGGGTCTAAATTTGTCTATATGAAACCAAGGCACCGTCTTGTAGCTCCTGGCTTTTCATGTGTAGTATATATGAGCAGCATCTACCTCTGTCGTAGTTATTCCTCTATCCCCTTGCTTACTGCATAAATGTTGGGTCACAATCAGCGACAACTATGATGTTGTTTAGGACATTTATTGACTTATTGTGCTGACTTTTACTTTATGTTTGATTTAAAGGTGCCATTGAGCTTTCGATATTAGCAGATTATTATGGACGTGAAATTGCAGCATATGATATTCAGACCACAAGGTGTGATTTGTACGGCCAGGTTAGTAGTTTTCTTGCATCCTTTGTGAATGAGAATCCAGTATTACTGAATGTTCCTTTTTCCAGTGTTCTCATTTCTAGGAAAAGAAGTATTCTGAAAGAGTTATGCTCATCTACGACGAGCTTCATTATGACGCTTTAGCTGTATGATGTTTAATGATCAATTTCCTATAATTATTTTTCTTTTAGTTCGCTCTGCTGGTTGTTAAATCAGAAAATTTTAAAGATCCCATTACTCAAGGTTGCACATGCAAAAATGTTCCAGAACTTGCTTTTAAGAAAAAGTTCCCTGAGCTTGCTTTATCCTTTTCCTATTGAGTGATGCTAATTAATCTTTCACGTCGGTTCATGTTTTCATTTTTTCCCCTCTATCGGTGCTCCTCTTAATTCCTGTGCTGTCTGGAGTTTCTATTCAACTTATGAGTGCTTGATTTCTTTATGGTGTATCTGCAGATATCTGCATTTGAGGGTGCTCCAGTGGAGTTTGATCAGAGTTCAGTTCCCGTACGAAAGGACAGGACCATTGGGCCAGCAGAAGAGCTAGCTTTTGAAACTTGTTAAAGAGCAACAAGGGTAGTAGTCTCGTTCATAGATGTATTGTTTCCTGTGATAAATGTTTGATATTTTCGTACTCAAATAAGAAAGGTGCCATGCTCAAACACACAATTGTTTTCCAGCTATTTAAAGGCTGGAAATTAGGACTTTTTAAATGATAATGGACTATTTTTTACCTGCTGTTTAATTCAGCAATTTATCATTCAGATTCATTTGGTCATTAGTGCATGGTGAGAATCACGTCGAGATATTAGCTATGTTATGAGGAAATTTAATTGAGGTTACCAAATCCCCGCCTTTGACATGTTTTTTCTTCCAACATATGTGCATGTACATGCATATCAGTCACTGCATTTTCAAAGATCAAGTTGCGGTTAACCGAATTTCCAGAAAATTGAGTTACTTGTTATTGATTTGGAGGCAATTTATTTTTGTCTTTACTTGTTATCCTGTGATGAATTATTTTCTTTCATTATAGAATATTGATGTTTACTTTTATACATTATCGAGTTTTGATTTTTTTACTATTCCTTAGGAAAAGGAGATATAGTGACACTGCCAACTTCACCTTACGCTGTGAGGTATGCCAAATTGGAGTAATTGGACAGAAGGTGACTCTATCTATGCTATTGATGAATTCCAAATGAAGAAAGAAAATAAATGTCATTTTTGCCACTAAAATTGTCTTACGTTTTTTCTTACTTAGCATTTTTTCATAAAATTTATGCTTTCAACTGAAAATAATTTTATGTGAAGCTTCAAGAGGCTGTTGAGCCAATACGGCCATGTCATGGTGTCAATTTCACGAATATATAGATGACATAGCAACCATGTACCAAAAGTAATTCATTTTACCAGTTGACTCCTTTCTCTTTGAGCCAGAGTTCATTGACTTCTCAAAGAACCAATAACATTGTTATTGATTTCATTGATAAATGTTGTGATGGAATGTTGTGAGTTGTAACAAATCTAAAGATTCATTCAGATATTAGTATTATGAAATTTGTTATAAAATCATGCATTTATTGGAATGTTTTGTTTGATGCAAGATTGAGTGCTTTTACTTTGAATCTAGTTTAGTTATATATTGACTAACTGTTGAAATTTTTCTTATTGACGTGTCTTTGAATAATTTTGTCAACTATTCTACACAATTTAGAAGAAAGCTTTAAATGATTCTTTGCAGACATGGTGATTGGTATTATTACCTTCAGCTGTCAGACAAACTCCTACTTTTGCCTTTTGAAAGAAATCTGGCATCTGTTTAAATTCCCTATTCAATCACAAGAAAAAGTTTCCTTATTTTATTGTAATGCATCATTTATTGATTAAGTACATAGAAAGCACACGTGCAGACATGAAAGATCTAGTAGCATTTTCTTACAAAGCAGCCATCCCCAAGGCGATCCAAGAAATGACAGTACTTGTACCTCCATCTTCTTTTGATAAGTAAAGGGCCAATGAAACACCAAAATCCCACCACAAATCCAAGTGCCATGCTTATATGCAACAACCAGTCCACTCCATCTTCATAATCACCTTCGTTCCCATTTCCATTTTCATCTTCAGGTATCAAAATATTCTTCTCAGTGCAATTTGAAAGTGGAGCTCCGCATAGGTCATTGCCGGCAAAAGATGATGCACCAAAGCTTTGCAATTGAGTGCTTGAAGGAATTTCTCCATTCAAGTTATTGTTGGATAGGTTCAGGTAATTCAGAAATGACAAGTTTGACATGCTTTGAGGAATCTGACCTGAAAGTTGGTTCGCTGAGAAATCGAGGGATTCAATTGATCTCATAACACCAATATCATCAGGAATTCTTCCGGTAAATAAGTTGTGCGACAAATTCAATGACTGCAATCCTTTAAGGTTTGTCACTTCTACAGGTATTTCTCCAGAGAAATTATTCTTGGAAATGTCAATGCTTCTCACCAAATTAAGAATGGAATTATATTCAACCAAAAACCCTTTCGTCACAAGCAATGCATCCTCAACAATTTCGCTGCCTTCTAATCCGCCATAGGTTATATCGCTGCTCTGATCCGATGAGTCCGTGGTCGCCATAGCAGAGAAGTTGTAGATGCATCTCGGTATGGTCCCTGAGAGACTGTTATACGCCACATCTAAAATTTGAAGAGAAGCTAGACGACAAAGTTGAATGGGGAAATCGCCGTGAAACTTGTTCGATCGAAGATTGAGAATCATCAATCTTGAAAATCTTTCTCCCATCCATGTAGGAATATTGCCGACAAGTTCATTTTCACCCATGTCAAGTGCTTCCAAACTTGTAAAATTGTTAAACGACGTTGGTATTATTCCAGACAATCTATTATTTCGGAGGTTCAAAGACATAAGAGAACTCAAAGTTCCAATAGACATCGGAAGGCTACCAGTGAAGTTGTTGTTGCCTAAATTCAACATACGCAACCTTGGCCAGTTCATCCAACAATCAGGTATCTCTCCAGAAAAATGATTTTTGGAGAGTTGGAGAAATTCAACGTTCTTTGAGAAATTTTTCTCCCGACATATGAGATGGAAAATGGATCCCGATAAAGCATTATTAGAAAGATCGAATATTGAACCCATAAAAAGAGGCATTGATGAACTGTCAAACTTTGGAACCCCACCATAGATTTGGTTTCCAGAGATATTTAAATAATAATACTGGAAAATAGAATTCCAAAACCCACGAGGAATTTTGTCTGAGATTCTTGTGCTGGATATATCCAAATCATTTAATTTCTTTTGTGATTGAAGCCAAGAAGGAAATCGAGGCCCTATATGACATGACCTCAACTCCAAAAGTGTGAGTTGAAATGGAGGAACCCAATTAGGATTGATTTTGAAGATTAACGAGTTTCCATTCACACGAAACCAAACCAGTTTTGTTAAATTGACAAAGTGGATTTCAGAAACAGTTCCATTCAACTTGTTGTTGGACAAAATTAGATATTCCAAGCTTGCGATTTGCCCCAAGGAGAACGGAATAGAACCGTAGATTTGGTTATTTGAAAGATCAAGAAAGTTCAATCTTTTAAATCGCCCAAGTTGATTGGTCAAGTGACCAAAAATTTGACAACCACTCAAATAGAGTGACTCCAGTTCATATGCAACACATGCCGAGAAAATACCTAAAATTTCTGATACATCTTGACTCAGGTTGGTAAAGCCCATAGAGAATAATGTCAACTTACAGAACCTTCCAAATGATGTTGGAATTTTTCCACCAAGTTCATAGTTCCTATCGAGGGAAAGTGTTTGTATAGAAGTCAAGTTTTCTAGACCAAGTGACGAAATGCCACCTTGCAATCTATTATCTTCAAGAGAGAGGACCTCAAGATCATTAAGCTTAGACAGCCAGCCAGGTACTGCAGAATTGAACTGGTTGGAATATAAATCCAGATGTTTAAGAGATGTCAAATTTCCAAGTCCACTGGGAATTTGACCTTGAAATTGGTTTCCTGAGAGATCAAGGGTCGTAAGGGAGGAAAAATTTGCAAAGGACAATGGAGGAAAGTGATGGAGTTCGCAGAAAGACAACTTTAATTCTTTGAGAGAAGGGAGTGAGTTAATTACGAGTAATGAATCAGAGGCTTTACTGAGGTTCGCAAAACTTATGTAGAGGTGCTCTAGCAAAGAAAGACCAGATAGCCATGAAATAGTGTCCGCATGTAACTCTTCGTCACTCAGATCAAGATATTGCAGATTTGAGAGATTTCCAAGTTGGTGAGGAATCATTCCTGTGAAATTTGCTTCAGAAAGATTGAGGTATCTTAGGTTCACAAGAGAGGCAAGATACTTTGGAATTTGAATTCCCTGAAAATCATTACCACTCAAGTCCAGGTGAACCAAATGCTTTAATTCAAACAAAGAGGGATTTATCTTACCAACCAGCTTCAAACTCTGGTAAGCTTCACTACCATCAGGACTGAAAGGATTTTGGAGGTTGAGCTCAAGGACATGGCCAGAGAAGTTGCTACAAAAGACACCGCCCCATTTACAGCAATCTCTATTATCACCAATCCAAGAGGAAAGGCGATTTGAAGGATCTCTGAGATCATGCTTCAACTTTAAAAGCGCTTCTCTCTCACTCTCTATGCAAGAGGTGCCATTGCAGAGGCTAATTTTGATCACGCTGGCTATAGCAAATAACTCAAGCAAAGCAAGGGCAACAAAAGCACTCGTGTTAGGTTTCATTGCTGTGAAAATGTGAATAGAAATTATATTAGAGAAGGAATAATTGTGTCTGAGAATGTTATCAATATCGCTTGCTATTTATAAATTTTAATTAATAATTAATGTCCTTTGATTAGCCATATCTGATCTCACTTTTCTGCAAGAAATTTCCAAGCTCATTACTTGCTATCATCAAGTTTTCAACGTCACTAACTGCTGTGGGTCCCGCCGCGGACGAAAGACTTTTCCAAGTCCAGCGCTCTCTCTTTCAATCAATAATGCGTAATTTAGGTGCATTGGAAGTCAAGCAGAAAAAATTATTATTATCAGAATAATTTTTTTGACCTTTTCAGATATAAGTTTTTTAAAATTAATCAAAACTAGAAAAGCCTGAAAATGAATCAAATTCAGAATTCAAACAAAAAATAAATAAATAAAACAGAGCAAACAGCCTCGGTATTACTATGATATATGTTAAATTTAGAATATTAATTGATTTGGAAGTATATATATGGTTTCAAATTGCAGCAGGAAATTACTTACCCTTACTTGGCGGGCAACTGTGTGAAGTCTTCGAATTCCTGAAGGAAATGCATTAACTGTGTGAACTTTTATTTAAGTCAACTAATTAAAGAGAAAATTATTCATATATGTAGCTTCAACTTGTCAATTTATCTCCTTCGATAATTAGAATAATTATCATATATGTAGCAGGAAAATTAGAATAATTTTAAAAGGAAAATTTTATGATGCCGTTATTAAAATCACGGCATTAATAATAATTATAATATAATAAAACGGTTTGATTAAATTATGTTTAACCTGTTACAAGCCGGTTAAATATTTTTTTAGAAGTAAAATTTAACCGGTTCTAAATATATTAAAAAATAGATTCGCCTTGTAGTAAAAATAAAAATTATAAAAGGAAAAAGCAATCCTTAATTAACCATCGCGAAAGAGAAAGGCAAAAAGTAATAGAGACCAGCTCCAATGCGATTTGGGTGGGCGATTCAAGAGGCTAAGAGTTTGAATTGTACTTATTTCAACAACTTTTAGATTTTTCTTTTGTGTAATCACAATATGACCTTATTGAGTAACTGAACACAATGGCAAGAATCTTCTTTCTAGATATACGATTTGGCATCGACGATTGAAGAGGCTGTTAGGACCCTAATAGTTTATTTTTAGGAAATTATCAGCCATATATCCTTAAATGACACCAGTATCAAACGTGATATAATATTTTTCAAGTGTATCACTCGTATACCCTAAGTTGGCAAAACACTTATACCGTCCACCGATCCATTAACTGCCGTTTGCGAGCGCTGACATCATAAGAGTAATCTAGTCTTTTTTTTAAAAACGACATGTCATCCCATTTACCTAGTACAAAACGACATGTCATATGATATATTTTGATAAAAATGACATATCATCCCATTTATCGGATAATTGTTAATAATTGCTAAAAAAAAGCTACTTTACAACCAAATCTACTCCTCCAAAATTTAACCTAAATTATTGAAGATCTACTCCTCTAAGCTCCAACTTGAATTTTTTATGGTATAATATGTATAATTGTAAATAATATGTTGTTAATAATTTTTTATGGTATAAGATGGATATTTTTTTATGGATAATTGTTAATAATATGTACCATTAATAATTTATTTTTAATAAAAAATGTATTGTTAATAACAAAATAAAAAAAATTGTGTATTGAAAATTTACATTAATTTTCAAGGTAAATTTATTTATTTACCTCATTTTGAGTTTAAAGGGTAAAATAATCATTTTGCTCAAATTCTGTTAAGTTCTTAACGTTAGTAAACGAAAAGGTGGATGCCAGAACTCTTTTGTCAACTTAGGGTATACGAGTGATATAAGCGAAAAGTGTTGTATCACATTTGATACTGGTGTCATTTAAGGGTATATGGTTGATAATTTCCCTTTATTTTTTTTAATTGCTTGTTTTAATTTCTTTCCTATTAGTATTAGGTTTTCTTATTTCAATTAAAGTGCTTATTAAATTACAATTAGGATTGTCTTGAACTACTATAAATAAGTGGTTCTTATTATGTTTTTGAGAGGCAAGTAATAAAATTGATTCTAATTCCTATTAATTCTTCTTCTTTCTCTTTAAATTCTTCATCTATTCTCTCTTAATTCTCTAATCAAAACCCTAGAATTCTACCATCTGGTATCAGAGCACATCCTTCCTGCCACCGATTTTTATTTTTTCGTTCACTATGTAAAAAAAAAATTCCCAACAACCAAACTTTTGCCAATATCTCTTGGCTTTTGGAGACTTCAATTGGGCTCACCCTCCAAACTTTTTACAGCATCTAAATTTTTCAACAAAATGTGAATTTCCTTCAGATTTTTTTTACGCATCATCACTGTTAAGGAGCTTAAAGGCAAAGTTGAGCAGTTGTCTCAACAATTCCATGACAAGTTTACAGCCATCGATGAAAAGGGTTACAGCCTTAGCCAAGCAGAATAACGATTTGCAGGAACTCATGCACGGCATCCTTCAGCAATTGAGCCAGCTGCGAAAAGGAAAACAACAAGCTACTGATCAACGACAAGTTGATATATTTACTGGAGGGACCTATGCTCCTCAAATGGTAATTGCTACCCAACCCGCTCTTGAACCTACTGAACGCATTGGAAGTACCCACGCGCAAGCTCATAACATACGCCTTGACTTTCCTATTTTTCATGGTGACAATCCAACGGGATGGATTTTTCGATGTGATCAATATTGTCGCCTTACTAGATTATCAGATGATGACTTATTGTCTTTAGTTATTGGCCATCTTAATGGTGATGTTGTACCTTGGTTTCATTAGAAATGACTTGGGCGCAATTTAAACGGGCTTTGACTACTCGATTTGGGACATTAGAAGAGAATGATGCAGTTGGCAGTCTTACCAAACTATGTCAAACATGGACTGTTCTTGATTATCAACGACAATTTGAAAAGTTGGCTGATCGGACTAGCAATTTAACTGAGTCTTTCTTCATTAGTTGTTTCCTCTCTGGGTTACGTGAAGATATCAAGGCTGGCATACAACTATTCAAACATGTTAGTCTCCTACAAACTTTTGAACTTGCTAGATTTCAGGAAAAGGTAATTACTTTACAAGGCAATTCTTCCCCCATTCCTGCCATCCAAGATCCACTCCCACAATTACAGTCGACTCCTACTCCACCAGCACCCTCTTTATTAGGACCGGTTCCCTCTATCTTACCTAATAATGTCAAACGTTTATCCTCAGCTGAGCAGGCAGAAAGATGTTCTAAAGGGCTTTGTTTCAACTGTGATGAGCAATTCAAGCCTGTACATCGCTACAAACAACCTCAACTATTGCTTTTAAACGCTGATATACCTCTTCACAACCCTCCAAAACTACCTGACCATCATGCGGATTGGAAGATCTCAGTTATTGAGACTGGGTAAAAGGCTTGCGGACAAGCCTGTTTTAAGGGGCAGGGAATGTTAGAACCCTAATAATTTATTTTATTTTAATTGCTTGTTTTAATTTTTTTCCTATTAGTATTATGTTTTCTTACTTCAATTAAAGTTCTTATTAAATTACAAATAGGATTGTCTTGAACTACTATAAATAAGTGGTTCTTATTATGTTTTTGAGAGGCAAGTAATAAAATTGATTGTAATTCCTATTAATTCTTCTTCCTTCTCTTTAAATTCTTCATCTATTCTCCTTAATTCTCTAATCAAAACTCTAGAATCCTACCAGAGGCTAAGAGCTTGAATGCAATTCAGACCGCTCTTGATAATTTACAAAACCAGCTTGAGGTTTTGCAAGTAAGACTTTTTTTTTTACCCTTTTTTTGGTTTTCTAAGTGGGGGCTTTTGTAATTTTTGCATAATGTGCGTCTGTTTTGGTTGTGGTTTGTTTTGTTTCCGAGAAAATTGAGGGAGAAAGATGAAAACTTTCAGTTTTATCACAAATAACTTGGCTAATTGTATTGGTCATGGAAGTATTGCGAACGAGTTGTTCCATGTGCATAATTTAATCAAATTGTTATCTGATAACAAGATGATTGTTCATGGCAAGTTGCTCTCCTAGGCAAAGTAAGTCATCATCATATGGAAGTTTGCAATTGACTTTAAAATGAGCCAGTTTTTGTTTCATGAAATATTGATAACAAGATGATTGTTCATGGCAAGTTGCTCTCCTAGGCAAAGTAAGTCATCATCATTTGGAAGTTTGCAATTGACTTTAAAATGAGCCAGTTTTTGTTTCATGAAATATTTAGTATAGAAAAATTTGCTAGATGAAAAAAATTAAAAAAATTAAAAGGGATATTATTGATTTGCTAAATTAATTTAATGACATAATTTCAGTAAAATTCAAAGTTCGAACTCAGTCATTTATAATTATTTATCTTGCACTTCATTTTCTTTAATTCCTTTGTTCTTCATTTGAGTTTCATACGCCACAATGCCTGGTTAGGTTGCTGAAGAAGATGAATAATTGGATAACTATGCATGACAGGATAAAAAAATTTCAAGAAATTAATTATAAAAGCCTGCTAATTAAATGCTAGAGTTTTGCATTGCATTAGGTGCATATCACCATTTACAATTACTACTCTCTCCTCCTAAACCAGCGTTTCGTTGTGCCAGATCAGTTGGCCTTTTCTAGATTATTGTGTAATCAGAATATGACCTCAAATTAATTTTTTATGTTAGGCTTTGTGGTTGAAGGCTTCTAGAAATTTCTTAGAGGGGATTACAGATGATCTGGTTATCAATCCTTGGACTGAGGTGATGGCTATTGAAAGACATGGATTGAAAAAAATTATTTACAGAGCCGATACATAAAAAATAAAAAAAATTAGACTCCGTTTCCTCATAGTCACTCTCCTAATTTGATCTTTCCTTTTCCAAGTTTTGCTTTAACAATTGCCAATAATGGAAACATTCCTTTGCTTTTGCTTTCTAAGCAGCTTAATAACTTAATATTCCCTTTTTTGGAAATTTTTAAGTTGTTTAAAAAAGAAAATTACAGATTGGCTGTTTCTTGTGACAGTACACGTGATTTGGACTTGTTCAATAGACGTGTAAAATTATGCAATCACTAGGGCAAGTCTAGGATTTTGATTGAAGTAATGTTTTATGGAACAATACTACAATTTAATTTTATAACTTAAAATGTAAAAGTCGAAGCTTATAATATAACTTGTTACATATATAAGGTTACACTATGATGTTTTAAGTGTTTAAGATCATAATTTTATATATGTTTTTAGGTCTATGTAAAATATTATTGAGGATCTTAAATTTTATGAATTAAGTTGTAAATATAATGCACCCCCGCATTTTATATGGTAGTAGATATACATATTTTGAAACTCTTGTTTGGCTATATATTAGATGCTAGAAAAGCTAGACAGTAGCCAAGTAAAGACCTCAAGTTAAGGGAAGACTCTATGTACCCTTTAAATCATTATTGGGACATATAATATATAACAAATCAACCGATCAATTGTTATGTTAGACTTCTTAGGATCCAACCGATCTCTCTAAGCTTTCTTGATATTTCTCTCACTTCCTTCTTTGCTGAAGCTTTTTCTTTCTTGTTGAAGCCTTGAAACCATGGCCTAATTATTAGAGATAAAGCCGAATTATTTCATAAGTCTCACAAGAATAATCTTCCATCGAAGAAAGTGACAAACAAAGTTGACGCTTAAAAGAATTTGAAGAAGAAAATGTAGAGCCCCAAAGCCTACAGGTGTTAAGAGTATGTTCTCTTTACATCTCTTTCTCGCTTTTTTTTTCCTATTATGTTTCATGGTTTCTATTAGTTGTTGCAATTATAATTGCAATTTTACATACAAATAACTAGAAGCAATTTCCAATCCCCAGTTACTTGACCAATGAATTTAAGTATTTTAAACTTAGAAAATAAAGTAAATTAATGTTGGAGTTATAAATTATAAGAAGATATTGTAAACAAAACAAAAACTTAGAAAAATGACATAGAACTTGTAAATTGACATTCAGTGTGAAATAAAACAAAAAATATGTAAATCACACATAAAACTAGTAAATTAATGGAAAAGAGAGTAAATTAATGTTGGAGTTGTAAATTGCAAGAAGAAATTGTAAACAAAACAAAAACTTAGAAAATGACACACTTGTAAATTGACATTAAGTGTTAAATGAAACAAAAAATTTATAAACCACATATTAAAATAGTAAATTGATGGAAAAAATGGTAAATTAATGTTGGAGTTGTAAATTGTTAGAAGAACTTGTAAACAAAACAAAAACTTAGAAAAATAACATAAAACTTGTAAATTGACATTAAGTGTGAAATGGAATAAAAAATTTGTAGACAACACATAAAACTAGTAAATTGATGGGAAAATGAGTAAATTAATGAAAAAAATGAGTAAATTAATGTTGGAGTTGTAATTTGCAAGAAGAACTTGTAAAAAAAACAAAAATTTAGAAAAATGACATAAAACTTGTAAATTGACATTAAGTGTGAAATGAAATAAAAAATTTGTAGACAACACATAAAACTAGTAAATTGATGGGAAAATGAGTAAATTAATGTTGGAGTTGTAATTTGCAAAAAGAACTTGTAAAAAAACAAAAATTTAGAAAAATGACATAAAACTTGTAAATTGACATTAAGTGTGAAATGAAACAAAAAAATTTTAAATCATACATAAAATTAGTAAATTGATGAAAAAAATGATAAATTAATGTTGGATTTGTAAATTGTAAGAAGAACTTGTAAACAAAACAAAAACTTAAAAAAAATGACATAAAACTTGTAAATTGACATTAAGTGTGAAATGAAACAAAAAAATTTTAAATCATACATAAAATTAGTAAATTGATGAAAAAAATGATAAATTAATGTTGGATTTGTAAATTGTAAGAAGAACTTGTAAACAAAATAAAAACTTAGAAAAATGACATAAAACTTGTAAATTAACATTAAGTATGAAATGAAACAAAAAATTTATAAACCACACATAAAACTAGTAAATTGATGAAAAAATGACTAAATTAATGTTGGAGTTGTAAATTGCAAGAAAAACTTGTAAACAAAATAAAAACTTAGAAAAATGACATAAAACTTGTAAATTGACATTAAGTGTGAAATGAAACAAAAAATTTATAAATCACACATAAAACTAGTAAATCAATGAAAAAAATGAGTAAATTAATGTTAGAGTTGTAAATTGTAAGAAAAACGTGTAAAGAAAATAAAAATTTAGAAAAATGACATAAAACTTATAAATTGTAAACCACACATAAAACTAGTAAATTGATCGAAAAATTAGTAAATTAATGTTGGAGTTGTAAATTGTAAGAAGAACTTGTAAACAAAATAAAAACTTAGAAAAATGACATAGAACTTATAAATTGACATAAAGTGTGAAATGAAACAAAAACAGTGTAAATCACACATAAAACTAGTAAATTAATGAAAAAAAGGTGGTAAATTAATGATGGAGTTGTAAATTAGAAGACAAAAGTGTAAACAAAACAAAAATTTAGAAAAATAACATAAATTTTGTAAATTGACATTAAGTGTGAAATGAAACAAAAAAATTTTGAACCATACATAAAACTAGTAAATTGATAAAAAAAACATTTGGTAAATTAATGTTGGATTTGTAAATTGTAAGAAGAACTTGTAAACAAAATAAAAACTTAGAAAAATGATATAAAACTTGTAAATTAACATGAAGTGTGAAATAAAAAAAAATTTGTAAATCACACATAAAACTAGTAAATTTATGGAAAAATAAGTAAATTAAGAAGTGTGAAATAAAAAAAAATTGTAAATCACACATAAAACTAGTAAATTTATGGAAAAATAAGTAAATTAATGTTGAAGTTATAAATTGTAAGAACTTGTAAAAAAAATAAAAACTTAGAAAAATGACATAAAACTTGTAAATTGACATTAAGTGTGAAATGAAATAAAAAATGTGTAAATCACACATAAAACTAGTAAATCAATGAAAAAATGGATAAATTAATGTTGGAGTTGTAAATTGTAAGAAGAATTTGGAAACAAATCTAAAAGACTAAAACTTAAAAAAAATAACATAAAACTTGTAAATTGACATTAAGTGTGAAATAAAACAAAAAATTTGTAAACTACACATAAATCTAGTAAATTGATAGAAAAATTGTTAAATTAATGTTGGAGTTGTAAATTGTAAGAAGAATATGTAAATAAAACCAAAACTTGTAACTGTTAAACCTAAAACTTCACATTCTCAGCAAACTTAACGCCAAACAACAAAAAAAGGTTTCTTATAGGTATTTTAACCAACACCTCATGTGCCATATTAAACCGTGTTCTTAAGAAAATCCACAGTCATTATGCCAATACGTAACCTATGCTCATCTATCCTACATCCATCAACTAAATTGTTTAAAAGAAAAGAAAAGAAAAGAATTAATGGCCAAAAGAATGAAATGAGATTTCAAGATGCATAGTATGATCATAGAGATCATAAGTAGAGAGAGAAAATTGTATCAAAAAAAGTAGAGAGAGAAAATAAGTTAAGGGTAATTTTGAGATTTTAAATTTTAAATTTTAACGTATTTTCTTACATAAATATATGATAGATTTAAATAGCCTCACTCTTTGAGTTTTTTTTTTAATTGTTTTATGATTAAGGGTATTCTGGTGTGAATGGCATGTAATTGGTTAAGAAAATTGGAAATATGGTCTTTGTAAATTAAAAAGTGGAAACTGGTTGAATTGGTAAATTTCCCACTTTGATTTGAATAGTATGGCATGATTTTCTCAGTAGTTGATAAATCCATCTGAAGTCAAGAAAAGACTTAAACGCTATCACTGTCTATCGCTGGCTTCGTTGTTCTTTTCAAGTATCCAAATTAATCTAACTTGCCAAATTGAATACGCAAACTACTTCATGTTCATGAAATTTTACATCATTATTCACCAGCTAGCCTAGCAATTTAGCTTGGAGCCTTAGAGTACACGGTGCATAATAATGAAAAAGCAAAAAAAAATTCCAACATGTACAACAAAGATGCTAGCAACATTTTCTCACAAAGCAACAAAGATGCCATCGATATGGCAGTACTTGTACCTCCATCTTCTGTTGCTGAGTAGAGGCCTATAAAGTATAAAACACCAAAATCCCACAACAAAAGTGCCATGCTTACATGTAACAACCAATCCACTTCATCTTCATCCTCGTTTCTATTTCCATTTCGATTTTCGCGTACAAATACATTCTTTGCAGTACAATTGGGGAGCTCCGCAGAGATTGTTGCCTATGCAACATGTTACATTAAAACTTGGCTGTTGAGTGCTCGTAGGGAATTTTCACAATCGCGTTATTGTTAGATACATTCAAGGAACTCAAAAATGTTACAATTAACATCTAATTTAATGAACATACATTTAATCAACTAAAACTTCATTCTATAAACCAATCTAATCAATTAATATGAACCAATCCACTTAGCATACATTATATTAACCAAAAAATAAATTAACAATAGACTCATATTTTATTTAATAAAATATTATTAAATTTCAAGAAAAAAAAAGTAACAATAGACTCATATTTTATTTAATAAAATATTATAACAATTATATTGATAATCTTAGCAAATTATTAATTTATAATATGAATGGGACTATAAAGTTATATAGAGTCTTCAAAAAATGAATTATTTTATTAATTTATCGAAATTATTAATTTCGCCAATTACTCCAAGTAGGGACCATAAAAATTATTATATAATAGAAATTATTAATTTATCGAGTATTAATTTATAGAAGTTATACTTAACTTAGTTGATTGGGCAAATGACCAGAAATTCTACTATTAATTAAACCTAGTAGCTCTAGCTCATATGCAGCACATGTAGAGAAAATATCCTAAGACTTTGAAAATATCTTGATTCATGATGCAGATGGCAAAAGGGGTTGTTGACCTCAACTTACAAAGTTTTAACAATGATTTTTGGATTTTTCCCTTCAAGTACATTACCGGGTGTTCAAGTGTTTTGAGACTAGTCAAGTTTCCAAGACCAATAGAAATATACCACGCAATCTACTTTTATTAAAGATGTGTATTATATTACATTAATTATATTATATTAGACTGAATTATATTATATTGTATTAAACTGTAATAGAATACTATATTTTGGGGTATTATGGATTGTATTATATAAAAAAATATATTTTATTTTAAAATTTTATTAAATTAATAATTCAAGATTCACTTATATTTTGTTATTATTTATATTCAAATAATAATTTAAATTTTTGTAATTTAAATTTTTGTAATTTAAATATAAAATTTTCACTACCGGCCACCACAAGCCATGGTTGGTTGTCGTATTTTAGTGTCATTTAAACTATATTTTGGTACCATTAGAATCCTTATTGTCAGGGCTACGTAATACTGCAACTATTACCGGCAAAGAAATTTTCATTTGCTGTCAATCTATAGTCAAAGTCTCAGTTCTAAAATTTTTCAAATTTATGGCAAACAAAACTTTTTTATTGGTAATAATGACATCATCACATAGCTTCAATAATAAGGATTCTAATTGTACTAAATTTTAGTGCAAAAAATGATGTTATGCGGTGACCACTGATGAGCAGCAGCGGTCGAACTATTACCGGTATAGCAACATATTTTCATTTTTAGTTTTATTTATATTACATATTTTTATTTTGCCTCATCAGGACCAATACAAACTCGAACCTCCAAGGCCGGGCAAGCATTCGTACATATACTACTTGTAAGTTACTAATTCATCGTTGAATTTTTTTTTTTTTTACATTTTGTAGTGATTTGAGTTTAATAGTGCAATAATTTTAGTTGACATATAAGGAACTGATATTATTTTATATTTACAGCAAGATAGAATCCCAAAAGTTGAAGAAGGAAGGTGTGAAGGTGGATGAAACAATTTATAGACTACTTTTCTGTGTGGCATCCTAGTCACTAATAGTTTTATTGATGACTGATCAATGATTTTTTTTTTTTTGGTGTAGGTTAAAGGGCGTATATGTGACAAATGGTTGAAACTTAGCTTGAAAAAGAAAGCTCAATTCGTTAACAGTTATAATGAAAATGCTAAAATTAACTCGAGATGGCCTAGTGGATTGTTAAATGAATCGATTCCAATAGCGGAGAACAATTCTGATAAGGGTAATCACATATCTCAATGCAGCGTTTTGCGGTCCTCCAACATTGTTTCTTCTCTATCTATTGAACAACAGGATGCTATGACAAAAATTGGTTTCAAAAGCTTTTTAGGTTTAAGATGTGGGCGACTTCGGTAAGATTTATGTAGATTGCTAGTTAAGCAATGTAAAGTAGATAGGCAGTCCATAACACTTTATGGAATGGAATACAAGCTTACACAGGAAACTTTTACAAGCGTTATAGGTGTTGGCGACGGAGGAATGACGATTGTGCTTGCTGGAAAAGATAGTGAAATAATTGACTTAAGAGCCAAGTATTGCTCAGGAAAGAAGGGCATCCCAATAGGTATTTTAGTTGACAAATTAAAGACAAATAACTGTGTAGATGAGGACTTTTGTATTCTGTTCAGTCTTTTTACAATTGGAACTATTTTGTGTCTAACTCCAGCCACATACATCAACCAATCATACCTTCATGCTTTAAAATATGTGAGTAATATTCGCGCAAAAAATTGGGTTAGTTGGTCTTTCAACTTCTTGTGGGAAGGAGTTTCAAAGTTCAATGAAAATCAAATTTCCTCAATGAGCGGACGTGTTATATTTTTAATGGTATGATTTATTTACTAATTTATATTGTCGTTAGTTAAACGATTATGATATTATCTATCATTATTTTAGTATTAACCAATTTTGTTGTTGTTTGAAGTTGTTCTATATGTCATCAACTAAGATTTAGCTTTCTTCTGTTGCGAAGAATGGATGTCCTCTTAGTGTATGGACTAATAGTAAAATAAAAAGATTTCTTAAGTGGCGACAAAAGTTTGGTGACTTTGAGAGCAATGCGGTCTGTTCCCTTAAATAATTGTATGTTATTTTGTAGTTATGTTATTAAATTGAATAAATTATTTATAGTTTTTTTATAGTGTATGCAGGTTCCAATGCGAGAAATCAATTGCGGCAAATTAGTTGCTCAAAATGAAGGACAAATTGATAGTGGTGACGCAGTAAGGCAGCATTCATTCCATGCCATATTGGCAGTAATGAATGGAATGAAGGAACATATGAATAGAACTATGTGTTTTCCCTTTTTTTTTTTTTTGCTTGCATGTATCCCATACATGCATTTATTTTAGCCGTGCCCCTAGTAACATCTTCCAACAAAGCAGCCAAATTTATCCACAAGGTCATCCAAGAAATGGCAGTACTTGTACCTCCATCTTCTGTTGATGAGTAAAGGGCCTGTGAAACACCAAAATCCCACCACAAATCCAAGTGCTAGGCTTACATACAACAACCAGTTCTATGATTAGAGGATATTACAAGCAAAGCCCACCCTTGATTACAACCTTGATTAATAATATTTACAACCTTGATTGCAATTACAACCTTGATTGTAATTTGTGCATTTTTTTTTATTTGAGTGTTATTAGTATTTTAGAGATTTTTGAATAATACATACTCTAATTCTTTTTTTTTCCCCTTATCTTTTCTTTCATTCAATTGATAGACAATTATGATTTTTGTCCCGAATTCTTAATCACTTTTAACCCGTTTGATTTTTAATTACGATTTTCTTTTTCGAATTCTTTACTACTTGTCACCCGTTCGATTTTTGAACAAGGAGCCGTGGAAGAAGAATGAATGTAAATCTTAAAAGTTTCAAAAATTGGATCATATTTGTAGAAAACATTGTTTTCGGGTCATTTAAATAAATTCTACAAATTATAAAAAATAAACATTAAAAAAAAGAATTACAGAGCTTCGATGCACCAGCAACAAGAAGAGCTACTACTCCACTTCAAATTTCGCTCCCTCACACTCTGATGAGAGTTCGTAAATAAAGTAAACAAAATGCCAGAAGCAGAATCAGGCTGTCGTTTACGTAACGCAAACCCTTGCGTGGATCCGACAGAACACCTTCCACTTTCTTTCCTCAGATCCGAATTCATCCCAACCGCCCCGACCCTATCCACATCCACCATCGACTGGCTACCGGATTTCACCGGTTACTCATGGGTGGCGTACGGAGCATCATCTCTCGTGGTGATTTTTTAGGATTATTTTTTTACTTTTCGAAAGAGATTACAAGCTTAACATAAAAGATAATTGCGAATAATCATAGAAAATAAAATACAGACTATTTTATTACAGGAAAAAAAGGGGAAAAACTTAAGGGGGGTATCAATGAATTTTTTAGGGCTCCGACACTAAAGAAAATTTAGATCTGATGAACGTTGAAGAGTTATTAGGCACCAACCAATTGCGAACCATGCATAACAATAAACCCGGTCCCATTTATCAAGTTAATCAATTATTTTTTAATAAATAAGATGTATTAGATCAGGTGTACCGCTATTTCTGTGATCTGTTAAAATTTTCTGTGTAGATATCATGGTCGAAAATCATTAACAAACAAACCCAGATGAGTGCTTTAGGTTGTCTTGTTAGGGAAAACTCAAGGTTACTAGTCTGCTGAAGGTTCCAAAAAACATCAACTAGATCTTCCTCTGCTCCTGATTACCCTGTTTTTGTTTTGATCATTCTGTCTTCATGCTCATTAAGGATTTCTCTAAGGATTCAATCACATTCTGAACATATAGCTTCTCAAGTTTCTTCCTCAGTTCACTAATCTCCTGAAGCAATTGGATATAAGAATACAAACCAGCCTCACAAAAAAACTAAATGTGGCTTTTGCATGCGATGTTAAAAGTCCAACGCTAATCTCATGATCCTATTGAGTCCAAGTTTAAAGCTCAATACTTTGAAGATTCCAAAATTGCGTAGAGAATGTGAGATGTCTCTAATTTAGAAATGTCAACTAGTGGTGAAAAAACTTAAATTTAAAAACCTCTTGAACACTTGAAAATATTTGTGAAATATGCCTGTCATATTTTTATAATTTAATATTAATATGTTTTGGTTATAAGTTACTGTAAATACTCATAGGGTCTTTATTGTAGGCGTCAAGTGAGGAGTCAAGAGTAAAAGAGAAGAAGAAGAGCGAGCGGCCAGTGTTATACTATCTTTCTTATAAAATATCAATAAAATCCTTCTGATTTAATAAATACTACAATTATCCAAATCATTTTAGTTTTGTGCATTTTATTCCCCTTCAGTGGCTTGCACCATGTGTTATATTTTCCGAGATGTACACACCACTCATATCGAGGTGTTTCAGCAAAGAAAGACCCGATAGCCATGAAATAAATTGGGGATACTGAAGAAAAGATTTCCAAGGGTGAGCTTATGGACATGGCTAGTGAAGCTGTTCAACTTGAGATCTTGCTTCAACTTTCAAAGCACTAGCTTGAGCTTCTCTCTCACTTTCTGAGCAACCCATGTAATAATTGCCGTTGCAGAGGCTAAAATTGATATTAATAGCAAATATCTCAACAAAAAACAAGGGCAATAAAAACACCCATGTTTTCATTGCTGACTTGCTGTCCATGTATAGAACACATGGAAGTTTAGGGGATTATAGATGCTAATCACTGCATATTCTTCCAACATTTGGCGATTTTTTTTTCTAAATGAAGAAAATAAATGCAAAAATATGCATGCGTATATGCCTTGATACGGTGACGAAGCAAAGTAACAAATGCAAATCAATTGGATGCTCCAAATCCCAAGCTAAAATCCACGACTGATGAAATTTAATCAATGCCATCATTCGGACACAACGAAACCGGTCGTTCAACTTTTTGCTGAGACACGATTGGTTTCCAAAAATATATCCGATGTGACATTTAATATATTTCACATGACCAATAAAGTGTTGGCTCCATTAGCAATGGAGTCCCCTTAAGTGGCTTGATTGAGTTTGCTCCCCAATTCGAGTCACAGGGAAGTCGCTTTTGTTGGGAGAACCTATGCCTCTCAGTTCGAGCGGGGACTTTTAAACGTTTCCAAAAATATATCCGATGTGACATTTAATATATTTCACATGACCAATAAAGTGTTGGCTCCACTGGCAATGGAGTCCCCTTAAGTGGCTTGATTGAGTTTGCTCCCCAATTCGAGTCACAGGGAAGTCGCTTTTGTTGGGAGAACCTATGCCTCTCAGTTCGAGCGGGGACTTTTAATCTGAGTTGTGGTACTGGCTTAAAGGTGTCTCCCATAGTTGAGGCCCTCCTCAGGATACCTCGTGGTCAAAATAAAAAAAATTAATAATATATTTCATATAACCGACAATCGTACAGTGTATGCATACTTTAGATGATTCGTCGTTTTTTTATAAACGACAAGTCATATTGTTAAAAATTATCTCCTACATAACGTCCAATTTTATTCAAAGCCGGGATAAGGGGCCATGAGCTGGTGAATGGGGCTACCATTATATGGACGTCCAAGGAAGGTAAAGGATCCAGGCTTCCAGGCTTGAGTTGGGCCTTTGGGGTTCCATGTGGCATTTTATATCTGCATTAACAGAGTGGACCGGCAACGGCAACGGCAACGGTGGTTCATATCATCCTTGTTTATTGATCCTCCAATTTGTTAAAAATCCCAAGCGCGTATAATGTAACACTAAGCAGGTAGAAAGCACATATATTAAACATTTTTCAATTAAAAAAAAAATTAAAATCTTAAGGGGATGAGAAATCTCATTCACTAAGCACCACTCCTACCTCTATTATTACTCGAATTCGGGGGCGACTGTAAAGAGAAAGCGTATTTGTGATCAGCCAAGATGCATGCAGAGAGTAAGGGTGCGTTTGGTACCATTTTACATCTGTCAAGTGCAATACCAAACGCACCCTAAATATTTCCGACAATCTTATTTTCACTAATGTCAAGTTCTAATAACTCAGTGCAATTTCTCGAAGCCACGGGTATTGCTCCGAGGCTACTAAAGGGAAATTATTACTGTATAAATTCAAAACCAACAATTTCCTCCTATGCATCCAACAGTTGTGCATTCTCTTAATTTGTCTCGGTAATTCATTCTATAACAAAAAAAAAAATGGAAAAGAGATCCTGACTAAGAATTTTTGGAAGGACCGAATGTCCATGTGTTTTAGGATTTAGTTAAGAGGCAATGGACTTGATAAAATTATTGGCCGGAACATGAAATCAAGTAAAGTAACATTTGGTATCTCCCCATGAATTTCGTTGTGAGAAAGATTTAATGGTGTGTTTACTTCATGAAATAGGGGATGAGAATGAAATAATGAGAATGAAACTCATATTTACTTAGTAAAATGTGATTTGAGAATGTGAATAAAATGTGTGGGTCTCACACAATTTGGGAATAAGGAATGTGAATCTATTCCCATGAGGGGTTTGAAAATAAAAATGAGGGAATGAGAATGGAATATATGTTTACTTTTAGGATCCCCATATGTTACATGTATGTAACTTAGCATTAGCCTTACTTTTATATCCCTATAATTTTTTCATATTTCCTAAATTATTCTCATTCAAATCACAATTAATTTTCATTCCTCATTCATATTTATTTTGTCAAATAAACACATCAATGACATTCTAGCACATTCTCATTCCCATTTATTTTTGCCAAGTAAACATTGAAATATCATTCTCATTCCAGTCCATTTTCATTCTCATTTCATGAAGTAAACGCACCATAAAAGAAATAAACTGGGGAAGAAATCTCCAAAACGTACTAGTAATGATTCCAAAAATTCTTTAGTTTACACAAATCCAAATAATTGGCTAATTCTATAAGCTGAAATGGAGGAATCCAATCCTGACCAACTTTTTCTACCAGTTAGGTATTGAAGAATTGAAATCATTATCGTGAGATAAAGATGTTTAAGAATAAGTCAAGTTTTGGAGTTGATGAAAGGAATATTGGACCCTGAAATTCAATAAAACTATTAGATCAAGAGAGAGGACAATTGAACGAGACCAAAAGTCCAACTTGAAATCAAATTGCGATCTAAATGGTTCAGCAAGATCGCTAGTGCAAAAATGGATGAAAAATTTTGTAATGGGTAGTGAAGAAGGGAGTGAATTAATCTGTCACCATTAACCAATTAATCAAATGCTTTGATGAGGTTCTCACTAGACACCACCCACATTAAGGTGCTTAAGCAAGGAAAGACTAGATAACAGCCAAAATAAATTACCAACATACATGCGAGCAGAATTATATTCATAAAAGATTATTTAAGTCGGCTTTTGAAGTCATTATTCTCTGCATCTTGTTCTTTCATTATCATGTTATAATAATCTCATTTAAACGATTTGTCAATTTCCATCAAAGAGATGAATGTTCTGTCAGTCAACATACAAATAGTGGCCGACATGCCACGTCTATATATATATATATATAAAGTTGAGACTTAAGGAGGTGACGTGGTATCATCATTTCTCATCTTTGTATATTCTCTATTATCTAATAAATAGAGAAATTTTCTTTTAGATTTGGGTTTTCATCTTCTGATAATTAATTTGATTGTTATTACACAATAACAATTATGTAAATGTTTTAATGAGGCACATTCTTTGTAATAAACATCCAAGGGGGAGTGTTATGAATTTATTAAAATAAATGTGGATGTTCATAACATATATCTCTTAGTCTCCCCACTATCTCCCATTAGCAACATTTAGCTTCCCTATAACTCCCACTATCTCACAAGGAATTATGATCAATAATTTTTCATTAATTTCATGGAGTGATTATGTAACTATAAAAGAATAGCTCATATTTTTGTTTTGTACACACACAATTGGAATGAATAAAATCACTCTAGTAATATATTCTCTCATTTTATTATGTATATTGCGTTGCTTCTTTATTTATATTGCTGGCTAATATTTTTTTTATAAGGCTGCATCATCTTAAAAAAAATCAATTTATATTTATTATCAGTTTCATCACGTGTAAGGTAAGAAAAAAAAATAATATTAAATTCTTTTTTTAAAACCGCGTGAAACGCGGTTCTATTTTCTAATTTTTTTTTATAAAAGAAGACACTGTATGTCGTCCGTTCATGGAAATCTCCTGAGCAAAAAATATATGGACTCATAAGAGTCATAATAGTAGGACAATCATCAGGTAAAACCCACAAAATGAAAGTTTACGGCATCAATCATTAAGTATTCGAAATTATCACTTCATAATTAGTTTATCCCTCTTGATCCTATACTGACTTTATTTTTCTTTATATTATTTTACCTCACTTAATCGAGGCTTTATTTGAAAAGTTGATGATGGCGATGATGATTGAATATTTTAATTTGAAGAGTTCCAAGTTCTTTAGTCATAGATTTTTATCTACTTAAGTCATTTATTTGATTAGATACTAGAAACAAATACGTAGCAGCATAGGCGAGGATCAATCAAACTTTGGCTACTTTGGCCATATGGGCAGTCTTATTATCTTGTCCTTTTCCATTACGTAGTTGAGTGGACTGGATCAAAATCAAACTTAATTGATTAAATTCTCAATTTTTAATTAATTGTACTTATCAACAATGAATTGTACTAGATTGAATTCTTGAAATATTTAATATATGAACATTGAAACATTCAATTCAAGGTGGCCTTGCCTTCCTATTAATGGACAACCAATATTTCCTTTAGTAGTTGGAAAGTCGTTGAATGACGAACAATTTGATCATACGTGGCCAACCAAACGTCACCTTCTATGTAATCAACAGCGTATTTATAGAGTGATTTCAGCGTTTCTTTAAAGTAAATTTTGACTCAAAACAATTAAAAAAAAAAAATCGAAGATCCCCCACCAAAAAAAGAAAAAGAAAAAAGTTTCCTACACAGAAACACATACAAACTCATCATAATCCAATTCTGAGTTAATCAGGAATCAAGAAATTAAGTAAAAACTAATGAAAGATTAAGCAGAAACAAAATGGGGAAATTGAAAGGAACAAATCTATTATATACACAGAGCAAAAACCAGAGCTACACAGAAACACACTCAAACTCCATCGTAATCCAATCCTGAGTTAATAAAAAATCAAGAGCAAAAACCAGAGCTACACAAAAACACACTCAAACTCCATCGTAATCCAATCCTGAGTTAATAAAAAATCAAGAATATTAAGTAAAAATTAATGAAAGATTAAGCAGAAACAAAATGGGGAAATTGATAGAAACAAATCTATTATATATACAGAGCAAAAACCAGAGACAGGGAGAGAGTTAGAAATTTAGACAAAATTTACTCATTAACTCTACTACAAAACCCTGGTGTCATTATCATATGTACGATTCATTAAAATTCTATATCAGGCTCCTAATTAACTTCAGGAATGCTCTGCAGCGCCGGCCGCCATGACCGTTGATTCGTCTCATGATAACGATCATTACTACTACTAACGTTAACGTTGATCAAGTGGGCCAAAACCTGCTGCACGGATAATCCCTTTACGTCCGCTTTACCTAACAACTCCTCCAGTTGCTTCTTCGTAATCTTGATCTTTATCTCGGTAGAAGAAGCAGCAGAAGTGGGTGATGTAATAAAGCCAACCTTGTCACCTCCCAGCAGCAGCAGCCCTTCTTGCTTTGCCTCTTCGGTTCTGTGATCGCTGGCCGACTCCACCACTGCTCCCCAGTCGTCTCCGGCCCATTGCATCGACGGTTGGTGTTGGTGCCTTATACAATTTCCCATTTTTGTTTTGATTTATTTTTATTTTTGGCAATTCCTGTTTTGGTTTTATTTTTTGCCAGGATTTTGGATGCGGAGGGATCTGCGTCCTTTATATAATAAAGTGGGGGCTGGGGAGGAAAAAGGAGGGAAAGGGTCAGACCGAATTGTGTGCCACGTTGGACGGGCTGTCGTTTGACGTGGCGGATGATGATAAGTTGACCTAATCAACTACTATTTCGGATCAGTTTTCAGCTCTATCCATGTGAGTTGAGACTTTGGAAGCTCCAAGCTGTCGGTGGCGGCTGGCTGGCTTGTCTTGGATTTGTTATGGCGGCAAAGGCATTTGGGCATTTGCCTACATTACACAGGTAAGGTTTGGGTAATGACTAAGCAGACAATCGCAGACACTTTGTAACGAGTCATATCGTCATCTAAGTTATCTAATTAATTTATAATTTTAATATTAATTATAGATTATTATTATTTCTAGCCACATAATAAAATAAAAAATAATATCTACCTATCAATAAAACATTTTCATAACAGAAATGACAACACTGTAGTACTGTTGTTATAATACTATTGTTTTGTGAGTTATACTAATATTATAGAATGAACAGTATTTTTTAAATATTTTAATGAAGTTCAAATGTTAATATTTCAAAATATATACGGGTGTTCACTAAATTAATTATTTTTTATTATATTTCACTGTAAACCAAAATATACAACTTTGAATTAATAAATGCAGTCCACGAAGGCAGGTAACTAGCATATCGAATATTAGAAATATTTTTTTTAATGAATAACAATAATAATATGAAAATAAAAGACTAACAATTATAATATCATCCTCTCGGAATTTTAATGGATTCAAAAATGTACGACGATGCATACGAATTACGAAGTCTAGGGAGGGCGTTCGGTTCAGCCCCGCGCAGCCAAAACTGAAGCCACGAAGCTTGAAAAATCAGATGGCTAAGCCTTCAAGTGTGAAAAGGGCTCGGGACGGAATCTCGCACCTTAAAGTAAGTGTGAACACAAACGGGTGAAAGGAATCTGTCATCAAGGTGCCATAGCACTTTCGCCAGCAATCCTCTCAGATGATTATATCTATTAATTATTATGCACTTTAATTTTTCATCAATCTTCTCCTTTTCCATATCACGTGCACGTAGAAAAATTTTGAAGGTAGCAAAATGGCACCAACACTCTTTTTAACTAACATTTTTACAAGTCTAATATAAATATTCTTTTTTTTTCTTTTTAATCAAACAGTTTTCTATCTATGCAGCGGCATGGACGAAATTTATTTGATTTGCATTGAGGTGGGCATATCGTTCTATTTTTCTTTTTAATTTTAATATTTGTTGGATCATTTTAATTTGTTACAAAACTTTAAGAGAATTATAAAATCGGCTGAACAAATCATAGATAGTGATTATAAAATAAACATGTCGTTTTCTTTTTCTTCTTTTGTGAAGTGCCCTAGAATCTTAAAATGATCGATAAGATGGACAAGTGAAGAGATTATAACATTTTGCTTGTTGCTTAATTTAGAATATAAGTTTTTAACTCATTTTTTTGCGTGCGGTTGGTGGCCTGGTGGGTCTAGGTTGGCTCCTAAAGATCAGTTCCGCGAACTCTTAAGAGTTACCAAAAAGCAAATTAATGTCCATGCAATAATAATAATAATAATGCATGCTAGCTAAAATCCAAAGCAAAAACAGGGAGACATTTTTCAGACAGCATTAATGATGTAAAGCTCATGTCATGTTGCACCTGCTTTGTGGGTTCCGTACGCGTGGCACCCAATTACAATTTACAACGGTGGAGGCTCCAGACGGTTCCTCTTACAACCATCGTCGATGGTGACTTGGTGTGGCCGCGTGGCGCCCATAACATGCAACCCAGCTAAGAGAGGATTTTGTAATTTTTCTTTTAGTAATAAAATCAAATTTGGACTAAATTACCTTCAAAATGGTTGGAACTCGGAAACCAATATCCTTGATTACTGAAAAGAATGATGAGTAATTGTGCTGCCACTACATTTTTTTTTTCTTTCTTTCTTCTTATAGATGTAACTGTACCTGATTTTTCTTTTTGAAAAAAGAAAATAAATGAACATAACTTCCTTTTAAGCAGGGATCATACAAGCACAAGGACTGAATTAAAAAATAAATCAAAATGCTTATCGTGACAAATAATGTATTACAATAAATTAAAAAAAAAACACATATGCCAAGGCGTTGCAATTCTATTTAAAGATATTACTGGTTTCTTCCTTAATGAAATTAATATATACTACTTACTTTCTTATTGTTTTCATAACAACTAATGACTCAATAACACTAAAATTTTAAAAGATCAGGGTTCTCTTCATATTTGATTTTCATCTGAGTAAATTCTTTTAATATGATTGGTGGTTAATAAATTAAAAAGAAAAAGTAGTTAAATCTTAATCATCTACTAACACTAGAACATAAGTGGCACAAAATCTGTAAAAGACTAGGAATGCTCAGATCATGAGAGAATTCTGATCAAATTTTAAAGGATAAGAGGGATAAATTAGTTATTTGCCTGATATTTGACTTTAGGAATATAAAATATATCTTTATTATATAAAAAAATAACTTAAAGTACAAGAAAAATATCTTATTATTTTTTTATTCACACTAAAACATGTATTTCTTATTTTAGTATTTAAATATTTTTGTTTTAATTTCAAGTTATATGATTTGATTAAGGGATATTATCATTTTAACACCTATTATTTTCTTACATATCACTTTACTACTAAAATTTTATGACAATTTCTTTTTTTCCACTTAATATTTCAATTTTACTATTTTACCACCAAACCGTTAAAGTTAACATAATTTTTAAAAGAAATTATAGTAAAAGTCTATCTTATCCCTAAACTAAGTGTAATTAAAAGTACAAAATTAATTATATACAAAGAAACAATACTTTTTAAAATTGATTATTTTATATACCTAAAATAATTAATTGATAAAATTGTAAATATTATACCGTTTGAAACTTCTACAAATATTGAATATATTGAAATTTCTAAAATAGTCTTTTGACATCAATAATTTATTAATGGAGTTAATTGTTTGGTGGTAAAATGATAAAAACTAAAACGTTAAGCAGTAAAAAATTAATTATCAAGAAACTTTGGTAGTAAAGTGATATGTCAAAAGCTATGATGCGGTAAAATAATATTATCTTTTTATTTAATTGTAATAAAAATGAATAAAAGTGTATTTTAAAAATAAAGGGTAATACTGTAAAATTATGGCGACAAACAGATTATTGGGTCTTATGAAAATAGTAGAAGGTAAGTGATATGTACCAATTTCAGTGTAGAGAAACGGACTATCTCTCATCTACTAGATCTTATAAAAACAGTAGAATGCAAGTAATACATATTAATTTCAGTGTGGAGAAACAGACAATCTCCCTTCTATTTATAATTGGAGGAGGGAGGGAAAAAAATAAAGCTCATAAAAAATTCTTAAGGGTATCTATAACAACAGATGATGTGCACATAAGAAATTCATCGAGCTATATATATTTATGCTGGGTAATAAATTACTTTTAATTTGGTGATCCTCTGCCACCGTATTCCAGTCTTCCAACTCATATGGTAACAAATTCTCCACCAACATCTTTTGAAAAATCCTCGAAATTTGAAAGCTTTATAGGTGTACAGTAAGAATCAATAATTAAACTATAATCGAAATTTTGGTAGGTATAAAGTGGTGGATAGAGCAGTCACATATATTCTTTTCATATTTATTTTTCAGTTTTTTCTACATTGAGTGGAAAAGTGATGATTTATTATTTTATATGCATGTCGACGAGCCAGGCAAGTTCCTTAATTAATATATTGCCATTAAAATTGTTTATTGTGTCCCAAATCTACCAACTCAAATAAAAAAAATCATGTTGAGTGTTTGACTAATTAAAAACAAATAGATTCAGGTTTGGTGCAGCATATCTGACTTATAATTACACTTAATTATGTGCTTCAAAAAGTTGTAGTAAGAAAAGTCTGAAGGGAATATAGTTAAAATGGTCAAAAAAGATTTTGTTTTGACTTGTTTAATTAGGTGGTGGGATACTGGATTTGATCACGCACTTAGCCTACACTACGTATCATTTACTTGCATACATTCATTTAATTTTAATTATTAGTTATTAGAATACTGAACATACCGAGTCCGCGGTTATTAGTAATCTCATGGCCCATGTCAGCATCATAGCTGTCTCACCATTATTTCTCTAACTGGACTATCAACCTTCCCAAATAACGCACTATGATATCACTTGATATCTTATTTATAAAGCAAAAAATCATCTTAAATATTCACAAAATATTATAATATTATAAGTCAATTAACATTATATATATGTTGTTGGTGTCAGTAGTTTAGTTGATAAACTTCTTTTAAGTTAAATAAAATTATGGTAATTTTAATATTGTGGTTGAGCTACTGTAAAATTTAAATAGTAGCAATAAATTATATGGTAAACAATTATATATATATATATATATAGAGAGAGAGAGAGAGAGAAATGTTCCGGTCCGAAATTTTAAAATGCGGGAAAACTAGTTTTAAATGTTTAAAACTGCATAGTTTTAAAGGTTTAAAACTGTAAGCCTTTAAAACCGTATAATTTTAAAAAATTTCTAGACTTTTCCACTCTTTAAAATCCCTGACCAGAAAATTACTATATATATATCCTCTTCTTCTTTTTTCCACTTCAAAACCACAACAACAATGGCCTCAATACTAAACAGAAAGTTTAAAGTCAAACATTACTGGTCGCATGAATGAAGATGAGAATTAAATATCAAGTGTGTTACGCTTGAGTTTTTTTTTTTTTTAATGGAAGAGTTTTCATTACCCAAAAAGAATTACAAATTATTCAATAACCACAGAGGTGGAATGATGTTCCACTCCTGGGGACCTGACAAAGAACTTGCTGCTTGTGCCACAGAGTAAGCAGCAAAGTTCGCAGACCTACGCACAAACAAGAATTGCACTTTTCCTATAGAGTTAACAAGAGCCCGACAATCTTCGATAATTAGTCCAAACCCATTTGGACCTGTGTTGAGTGTTAGAAAATGCATATTTATAAAGGAGAAAATCATCATTTTACATTTCATGTCTTACTAACAACCCTTACTTTTATGTATTTAAGCTTCTTGTAATTTAATTATGTGTGTTTTATTTTAATTAAGTATTTTATGTATTTTAGGGGTATCACGGTCATTTCACAATAAACGAGAGATCAGATGGCAAAAC